>OMLF01002538.1:11410-25205 GCA_900302615.1 Holocentrus rufus | reverse complement strand
AAAAAAAAATCTCACTCTTAAAAAAAAGTATATTTTTGGCATCTTAATATCCTTGTGGTGTCCTTTGTTAACCCAGACATTCCAGTTCTGTGGTATTCTGCGGTAGCAGCTGAAACATGAGCAGATGAACACATAAATGCAACAGAATGTTATCTTTGATTAACGGTACAGCTGAATTATAATGTTAGTCTTTTCAAAAGTTCAAAATTCAAGTTACCGGGGATGAAATATTGAATTTGACAGCCATGACTGACAGGTAGCTGTAGACAGAAAAGCTTATCAATTGTAGCCATTGCTTATCGCTATTGGCCCGTGTCTCCTCCCAACATTGTGCCCAGCCAGACTCCTGCAGCACTGTATATCTCACTGCTTACCTACTAAAAGTCACACATGTGGCCATCTTATGAAAATGTTCTTGGAGCATTCGTGGATTCGATTCCTCTCAGTTTGCGAAAGCCTACCCAAACACACTTGAACATCAGAAACTCTACATTCTTGAAAAATCTGTGAGGTTGCGGCTGCGTATTTCCTGGTGAATTTGAGTTCCTTTGATCTTGGAAAACCAGGCTTAGGAGCCCTTTTTATAGACTTGTTTGGACATATGCCTCAAATCAGATGCTGCGCAAATTCAGACCAGTGAGGAACTGAACATCTGCTCAATCTTCCTCTTCCTCATGAGGCTCCAGTGTGATACAACAGTGCCCTCTGTTGTCTTGACCCAGTAACATGCAAGCACACCATCAGAGTGGCTGACAGTGGAGCGGTCTGCAGGAGTTTTGGTGCTTAGGCGGTTTCAGATGGCCAACATTTGTGTTACTGGCAGGGCCCCGCTTCTTTATTTCTCCCAAGCTATTGCCTCTACGCAGCTCTCTGGCTACCACACGCTTCTCAACAGAAACATGCACACACACACACACACGCACACACATGCACAATCACCTTCAGCTCGGCTGCTATGGCAAAGTCCCCATCCTCCAGGGCCGTGCTTGGACTCTTCCCTAACCGGTCATCCTGCACTCCCATTGTTCTTTTCTTTATCTTTCTCCTCCAGCATCGCACTGAAGACAACGTGTGCAACCACAGGAGTGACTTTGATACTGTTCTCTTCCTCTTTTCCACTAATGCTTATTGTTGTTCATGTTGCATCTAGACCTCTGCTAATATGATAATGGCATTTTACGGACTGAAATAACATGATATGAAGTGAGGTCTGTTTGATAAGTGTTTTATAGACAGTTAAAGCATCACTGTAAATGATAAAATGGTACAGAATCAGAAGAGACTGAAGTAGATGCACCTATCATACAAATACAGTTGTTTTTTCACCTTAAATGTTTACTTTTTGTCTAAGGTAAAAGCAGGTAGGTGACTGTGCTGCTTCTTCTGAACGGCCTTAACTCAGTGCTTCATGAGGCACCTATGGACTGCACCACTGGTTGTCCATAGGTGATCCCCAACTTCTCTTCTAACTTTATTTTGAACTCAACAGATTGTTTTGGCTGGCTTCTCCCTAACCCCGCTTGTTTGACCACAAATCCTTTTTAACTCTAATGCTTTTATTTTTTTTTTGTGTTTCATTTTCTTTCTTTGCCTTTGCCGTTTTGTTTTCCCTATGAAAAAAAAAAATGCACAGGCTGTTTACATGGCGAGAGACTCACAACTACAGCTAATGAGCTGATGGTTGACAGTATGTTAGGTCTTTGGTTGGATGATCACTGTTTATGCTCCAGCTGTATAATGTTGCCACCATGGAGCACGCCATAGTTTCTGTCGGCATGATTTGTGGACCTGTGTGCTAATTCGTCTTTCCCTCTCTCTCTTTGCCTCCCTGTTACAGTGTATGATAAGCAGGGCTTTCTGCTGAAGCTGGACACAAAATTGTAAGTATTCCTCCACTTCCCTGTAAATGTCATTTCATAGCACCCAGTTAGCAAGACTCTCTCTGTTCTGCACCTGTGGGTTGTAGAATTTTTTTTTTTTCGATTCATGTTTTACAGTTCTTTTCTTGGAATAGTTTTTCACACATTTCGGTTGATCAATGGGGTAACATGGAATATGAATGTAAATCTACTGCCTATTAATCTCACTTGGGTTTTCAAATAAACATGTAATTTCTCAGTGGAACTCTAACCAAACGTGGCAGCAACTGTGCAGATTTGATTTGTGGTATGAGCAATATATTTTGAATATTTGCAAAAATTGAGATTCTGTTATTGTTTTTTGTCATTGGTTTATTTCAGAGCAATTACAGTTTGTCAGTGTAAGAACATGCTACTCTGAGTCGTCGTACAGTTCTCTGTAATTGTGTCAACATGTCTGTTGACGTGTGTATATTTCCCTGAAATTGGTTTGACACTCTTGTTCTAAACTGCCATGGTTAGACCCGTTCCCTGGCCCTCTTTAGCATACAGGTCGTAATTATATGCTGCCATCACCTCCCTGGCTCTCGCAGGGCATGTCTGTCCACACTCTGCACTCTCACTATAAGCATAACGTCAGTGCACACTTGAAGGTGGTTTTCGCAGGAATTTTGCGCATATCTCATATGGCTCCTTACCCATTGGTGCTTTTACACTGAGTTATTACACCATGGAGCTGTTGCAGACAACATTGCAATTCATCTTAAAACTAACTTCAATCATCTGATAGTCCTGTGGAGCTGATTGTCCACTATACCATACCACTGTGGTCAGAACTGATGGAAAAAACACCCTCTCACAATTTCACTCACCAGTTAGAGGCTAACTGGGGCATTTTTTGCCCATAAAATGCTAAAAGTAAAGAGGATTGTATTTGCTTCTATTTAAGGATTCAGAGCAGTACTTGCATATCAAGCACCTCAAATTCTGCTCAGTCTGGCCCCATGCAGCCAAGCCCCTTTCTCTTGCCAACTCTGACCCTGTATGACTGGTTGATGGGCCTCCTATAGTGCAAAGCCCTGGGCCTCTCTCCCCTCTGCTGTTTATTTTAACTGGATCCGTGGCATATAGCAGATTATTAATGATCATGCTAGTAATAGGGAGGTTCTAGTTATATGACTGCCAATGTGATTATTTGAACTAGGGCCCCCCCTGCTTTGTCATGCCACACACAGGTGATGTGCTGAGCTGTTGCTGAGCTCCCCAGCTTCCTTGGCAAAGTATTTCTGTATCTGTCAAGCAGATTGTTTGACAAGTCCGGCGTTTTTGGGGGGGGGTTTAGTAACAGGTCATTATAATAGATCATCAGTTATCCTGTTGTTTCTCATTCTCTCTTTCTTTCACATCAATCTACAGGCCACCGGAGTTGGCGTACAAGTATGGGAACCTCAGCGAAGGAGCTTGTAAGCCAGGTTACGCAGCAGCCAAGATGACCAGCATCTATCCGAAGTGAGAAGAATTGCCTTTGCCTTTCCACATGATTTCTGTTTGTTTGCAGGGCTGTGTCTCATTGGCAGGGCTGGATGTTAATAGTCTTGATGTCCTCATCTGTCCTTCATCAAAAGGAACAAGGCAGGCCCCTTCAAACTCAACATAAGAGCAGTTATACAGTTCACATAAGCATTCATCAGGAGCTCCACAAACAAATCATTTTAATTGCTTGTCAACAGGAGATAAGGCAAAAACTGTTAGTCAGGCGTACTCAGATGCATGATGTCACTCCTCAAGCCAACGTAGCCTTGAGGGTTTTGAGTCAGAAACAGAGAAGCTCCCACATTCCCATGCAATCCTCTCGAGTTTTTCATTCATGTTTCTGTCATGCTGCCCCACCGCAAAAACATGAGACTTTGTCCTTGTGAGCCCCGTGTTACACAAAAGAACCTCTGTCATGAGAGTACAAGGTCTCCCATCTTTCCCTACTCATATCTCGGGGCCTTGGAGGCTTTCTCTATAAAGAGTACCAAGTAACTTCCTGGCCAGCATGCCGTGACTCATCATCTGCTTCCTCACACAATCCACAGAGGACTCTACGGCCCCCCCTCTGATGTCACTGGCTCTTTTGATCTTGCTGTCGCTCTTCTCGCCGCCCCTCACAGCTCAATCTATAGGACATTGTCCCATTAGCATTCTTGGAGCTAAAGCTAATAGAGGGGTAATTTTCCGCATTGCTGGACAATAGCCAGTGGCAGTTCGTTGCAGTATTCGACCTAGTTATGGAACAAGGCCCCTATGGCCCCAGATATGCCCAGCCTTTTCCAAGTCTTCAAACTAATCATCCCTCGCTCCAAGATGCCGTTTTCGTCCTGGATGAAATTTTATGACCTTTGTATGCTAGATTGTAGGCCTATATGATTTTGAATTGGAAAGAGAGAACATAAAGCTGCATCTAAATAGGGACTACCCAAGCCACATTGCATAAAATCTTCATTGTTTGGCTCCGCAAAATTCGCCATGACCTTTCTGAACTTTTCCTACGCACACACAAACAGCACCATCAGCAAAACCTTTGACAGTAAATTGCAGTGCTGCGAAATCCGAAGGATCAGAAGCGGTTTTTGAAGAGGTGCCCTCTACCTATCTGAGAGGCTACGTGTTAACAATGTCCTCTCTTGTAACGACTTCCTCTAATCAGCCGCACGTGTCGGATCAAAGTTCGGTACAACACAGAACCCCCACTGGGAGCCCACTGATTACTACCACCTTCACCCCAGTCACACACAGGTCAATATGTACGATTAATGGTTCAAAGTGTATGTTTGTGTGTGTGTGCGCGTATGTGTTTGTGAGCATGAGTGTGGGTTTTTGTGCATTTGAACCTGCAGAAGCTCTTGAAGTGTGCCTGTGTGTGTGTGTGCTTGATTGTGCCGTATATGAGAACACCTGCACTAATCTGTAATGTTAACACTGGTGTTTGCATTCATTTGTTTATGTTACTCATGTTTGTTGATTATCTTGATTTTCATCTCGCTTGTTTTAAACCAAATTACCTCACATTTAGTCTCAAGTCAGCTTCCATCCACTAAATCTACATTTATCAAAATGCCAAAGTTTGTAGAAACGGGTGTGTCCCGTAGCTCAGGTGACACAGAAAATCCTCCCTAACCTCTAGCAATGCGGCCTTGGTGGCTCCCTTCTAATCATCCCCTGCTTCCTCCATGTTTGTCCTCCCTGCAGCCCCTGCCCCGCAGAATCCAATTTATTTTCAACACCTCCCCTCCCCTCCACTCTACCCAAAACTGTTTGTATTGGAACTCTAAATCAAGTGCTGGCAGTGAACTTGAAGTGGTGCGGTTATGAAAATACGGCCTGTGAGAGATGGACCTAGCGAAGGAAATGAGCACAATGCGTCCCAGCCTGCTGCCTGTTTTAGGAGCCCACTAATTTTTTTTTTTTTTTTTTGAACAACAAGCAACCCTCCTGCTTCTCTGCTTTGTCAGGATGTGTGAGACTGTCTGTTGGTCTGGGCTCAGGGAGTCTTGACGGTCCCATGTTATTTATAGCCCCATTTGGCCTCTGAAGTCTTGGGTTTAATGAATCTCCGTTTGTTTTGGCAGGACAGGAGTCTCTGAGTGTCTGTGCTTCTGTCAGGTGATGTGAGGAGGAGAGAAAGCCAGACATGACTGTTTCTCCTCTGATTCTCCCTCTCTGCTCTCACACTTTGTAGGGGGAGGATAATGAGGGTATCAAAGACCAATTAGGGAGCTTGGAGGAGAGACAAGCTTGACGCTAACCGGAAGGGCTTCCAATAATATCAGCCATGTATGGTCATTGAGCCTCAGAGCCCTTCTCATAATTTTAGTGAAGCTTTGGCAGTGTTATGGTAGCAGACTATTGAAGATGCCTGGTGAGAAACAAGCGAGCATGACTGTGCTTATGCGTCTTTTGTGTGATTACACAGTTTGAAATGCCATTGCTGTTGGAGTATGTCTGCAGCGGAGGGCCATTAGTTGTAGTTGGAGAGAGAAAACAATCCTGCGCGTGTGTGTGTGTGGGTGGCAGCCACCCATCAGCCCCCATAAGTAAGATGCAGTGGTTCTGTTGGTGGTTTGGTTTGTTGTGGTTCAGACAAACGAGACGCCCTCTCGTTTGTCCGAACCTGTTATCTCTGTTGATGTCTGCTGCCTGTAAACACCACAGGGCTCGCACTCCACTGCAGTGCTTACAGTGCTGCTTAATTTCAACCTGAGTCTTATTTTCCTTGTTTTGGCCGCCATGCCATTATTGATTGTGTTGATTTTGTGATTGATTTCATCCCTTACTGTACTGTAAGAACTTCAGGTTGCCAGAAGCGCTGCTGTCCAGTCAAAGCTGCAATACAGTAAAGGGATGCAGCTTTTTAGGCTGTATCTGTTTTGTTATTTGCCTCTACCTGCTTGGTCATGATATCCACGTCACTAATGACTGTTTATCAAAAATATTGTGTGTGAACATCTTATGAAAGCAACAACAGTCATCTCTACAATATTAGCACAATATTGAGATTGAGGTATTCATTCAAAACAGGGCCAAACATTAATCTCCAACAGCTGAACCCAGAAATCAATTCCACATAAACACTCACACTGCATTTAGACATTCCTGTATCCAGACCGTTGATGCTACATTCACTGACTGTTCTATAAATGCAAACTGTCAGCTTGAAAAAAAAAAAAATCACTCCAATTTCGTTGCGGTAATTACAAATAGGATATGTTGCAATGTTCGGTAGCCGTCTCAAATTGTCAAAGTGTGTCAGGTTCCAAACTGAAGCAACAATATCCTGTTATTCCACTTCTACTGACTTGACTTTGAACATGACAGAAGACTGGCAGCAGGCACAGTAAACAAGGAAGTGTGTGAGCAACACGAACAAAGCCATCAAATGGACTATTTTAACTGACATGATAATTGCATCTATTTAAAGTTATAAGTAACTTCAGTTTGTGTGTGTGTGTGTTACTGTGTTGAAAGGATGGGTTTTGATGTGGATTTAAATGTTGGAAATTAAGCTTTAGCCCAGTATATTTGTATTGATAGCAGCGATCCTGGCGGCTTGGAGGTGTGTATGTAAAGCTCTATAATGCAGTGAGGGATGGCATTTTGGACAAAATTAGTTGTTATAATGGCAAAAACTAGAAAAATAGAGCCCAGGTTCAAAATAACTGTAATTATCCTTCATAAGAATATTCATTGAAATAAAAAAAATTCTCCCTGGCCCACCCCATCCAGCTACAACCCCCCTCCTCCTCATTTTCTTTTTGTTGCTCAATGACCATCCAAGTCTGCCGTGAAAACCTTCATAGTCTTGTAAAAGTCGAGCTGTGGAGTCTCATGCTTGTAAAAGTCAGGATGGCTGTGGCAGGCTCCCTCCTCTCCTCTCCTCTCTTGTCCTCCGGCCTGACAGCAGGTCATAAAAACACACATCCATCGCGTGGCCACGCTTCCAGAAGCAGCACGTAGCCCTGCGCCCGGGTCCCAGGCGTGACCGGGAGGAAATGGCTCCTTTTGATTTTAGAGCTGTGCTTTATCAAAGAGGGGCACACTCACACACAAATATATACTGACACACACAGGAGCAGGAAGAGGCGATGTTTGAAAAAACAACTCATGGGACATAAAAAACATTATTCGTCAAAGGCGTGTTTCGCAGTATAGCCAAACGCAGTTTGTTTTGATTCTGGCAGGATGACTTGTTTCTCCCTGGAGCAGCATAAGGGGTCTGCACCTTCTATTCATTTTCTTCATATTAAGCTGTTTTTGAGTCTCTGATTTGAGTAATAAATAACAAGTTCCTCCACAGTAAGTCACTTTGGATAAACAGTCTAACCTCAAATCATCTGAGGAAAATCATTCTGACATCAGTATATTATCAAGGTATGATTACGAAAATGGTGTCAGCTGTGATTTAGGGGCAGGGAGTCGTATGGTGGGCTCTGCACCGCAGGGGCCTTCTGTTTCTCCCTGCCTCTCCACTCTTTCTGTTTCTGTTACTTTCCCGTGGTGTGTGTGCAGGCTGTGCTTGTTTTTGGGAAGTTGTAGCAGGGGGCAAAAGGTGGAGACGCTATTAGATTAATGACAGTGGAACAAGCGTCTTCTTTTACCACGCGGTGTCTTAAACTCTGCCCAGGACATTAACACCGCCGCCCCAGGGGTCAGAGCGGGGATGACGGGAGGCCACGGGGGCGCTTTCTCTCTGGGGACGTGAAAAGAAGGGCTGTGGGAATGCCTGACTATTATTTATTGTCACTGAGGGTGTGTGACTTCAAGCTCTTTGTTGTCTGCATGATCACTCACTTGACCCTGATGTGTTAGCATTACTCCACGGCGTGTGGTGATTTTATTTGGTAATACTGTGTAATTTCCTGCTTATATGATGTTGGTTACAGCAGGAGCTTTAACTTTAAAAAGATCATTACAAGATGGTACTTTTGTGACAGTTCCTCCTCTCAGCTAATGAAAACTCTCTCTCTCCCTCTCTCTCTGCCCCACCCCCCCTTCTTCCCGCCCTTCTGTTTTGTTGCAGGTTCATGAAACCAGCTCCCATGTTTCTTGATCGGAACTTCAAACGTCTAGCAAAAGTCAGCAATTACTTACCTCCATTTGGTTTTAAAACACAAGGTAAAGATCACATCAGTTACTCACTGCTAGAGACATTTATTGTACCTTGGTTTAATCATGTTTATTCTTAGAGATGCTTGTAACAGCCACAAACCCCCAACCCCAACCCTAACCCTACAGGTCGAGGCAAAATGTAAACTCAGTCAGTAAAGAGTCTCAGTCTCAGTCTGATAAGAGTCAGCCTGCCCTACTGCAGAGTAAAATAATCTTTCAAAGATGAAATTAAATTCTATTGCTCTCACAAAAACTGTTTTGTTCTGGGCTGCCAAGATTACACTTGTGTTAATGGAGGTGATGAAACCAAATGGAGAATGATGACTGCCAAACCCTTTCCCTTATCATCAGGCATCAGTTGGCTTCAGATATCTGAACTACTTTCTGCGTACTAAATGTAACTTGTGAGGCCTTTAAACAGACTCGAATGTGTCAACATCTCTCGTTTATTTTCTCAAATACTGGCTCTTTTATAATATAATAGTTAAGATTAATTATGGTCCAAGTGTGGATGATGCCAAGGGTTTTCCCCTTTTTCCCTTATCATTTATCATGCTTTCACGCCCGGTGGTGGACTTGGCAGCACCCAGTCTCCCTCACTTTTTTTTTCTACTCCGTACTTGTCGTGCTCCAACATAAATGTTCAGCTGACTTTAAAGAAGAAAAAAAACTTTCAATTACCTAAAGCAGCCGATGAATCCTGCCTGAAAAACTAGATGAATGAAGTTTGTTTTCTCTCAACTTTGCTTATTTGTTGGTTAAATTAGCTTTGTTAGACCTGGCACATTTATCAGTGCGGTGCTTTTGTTGCCAGATCAGGCTTGTCTTGGCGCAGGGAAACCCCTTGTCTCCCAGAGCTGCAACTGTCACGTCTGCACTCTGCACACACAGTGCTTCTGCTTGTTCCCTGACCTTAATGCACCCCCCTCCGCCCCCCCCAGCACCTCAAACATCAAGCCAGCACACAATGCCATGGGAACTGGAGAGATAACATTAACATTAAGTTGGCTTCAATGGCATGCTCTATAGAGATTTTCCAATACTTGCAAGAAAGTGCATCTAAAGGTACATTCAGTGTTATCTTTGTGCTGTTGCAAGTGCTCCGCTGTCTCACACACACACACAGACACACACACACACACACAGGGTGGCTATCAAAGGAGCACGCCCTGTGTGAGAGCTACACCTGGTTTCTGTTTTCTCCACGGAGTGAGATGGCAGCGGGGGTTCCCTTTTAGCGTTACTCATGTGGAGAGATGATACGTGTGGATCTTGAATAGAACGCCACAAAGGATTCCAAATTGGGAACACTGGCGAGGTGGGGAAAGTTTATTTTTACTTTTTATGCTGTCAAGCCGTATCTGAGGTACGCCACAACCATAGCTTAGCTCAGAACCTTAACGCTGTGTTAACTCTGTGGCCTGAAGGAAAAGCCACGCTGGTGAGTGTAGGCCAGCTGATACAGTACGGCTGTGCACTCATACAATAGGATTATGTTACTGTTTTTGATATTTTATTTCAAGATATAAGTGAGGACGTTCAGTAGAGAGTTGGCAGAGCTCAGCCAAGCCAAAATTTGGGGTTGTGTCTTCACCCAGGAAAGTTGTTCAAGACTCTTAAGTGAACCTTCAGGAGCTGAAAGCTTCATTGGAAGATGAGACAAGAGCAGGTGCACAAGTACATGTAAGAACACCCAATTTGGCAGGATTTTCAGCATTTCTTTTCTTTATTGACATGCAAAACTTGGCACAGTTCAAATTACATCAGCAGCTTCCACCTGCAGGTTTGATAGGCAGTACTTTGAGTTAACCATCATTCAACTGTTGAAAACAGTGAACATCAAGATTTCTGTTTACCACATAGCACTGCAATGAGAAATGCAGCATCAGAAATAAAGATAATAGATCATTAATGCCTACAGCTTCTTTGAGGATACTGTTGATTGTTACTTTATTTACCATCATCAAGATAATAATTGTACTGCAATTCAGTAGAGTTTCCACCATCATTTGGTGTTGATGCAAGTTCATAATCATTAATGGAGGATTAGAATATCTTTTGCTTTTCTATGGCATTACCTGTTGAGCTCTGATAAACACGCTTTAGTCACGTGCCTCTTTACATTGTTAAGGCTGCACTCTACCCAACAGTGCATCTGTGTGTAGGTTATTTTGTGACATTTTCCCACCTTCTTCTGAGGTTCAACTTGAGATATTTGTCGCCTCGAGAGCAATGTGTACTGGACTTCTGTCTTATAACCTGAGGCCATTTGTCTTCAGCTGGACCCCAAGACATACTTAGCTGAAGTGTTTACACTGAGTACTTATAACGATTAGCTTCCATGTCGCCCTCTGAAAGAGAAGCTTGCCCATTGTGATTTTTCACTTTTCACCGTCTTGGATCCAGGTGTGGTCCTCAGGCTTGTGTTTATGCTGCACAGGGTGATGCTTGATGCCAGACATCGACACCACATCCAAACAATGGTCTGTTGCTCTGCTCTCCTCTCCTTGGCAGGTTAATCATTAGGATCGTTAGCCAGGGTGAATGTGGCTGTAATACAAACTGCTGTGAGGATCTGGTCTAAACTGTCTCTCTTTCTGTCTAACCCTTGGAAGACCGGTTGTAGACCATGTGCTATAATGGTGATTATTGTGTGAAGTAATGAATACAATGAAAACGCCATTCATCACGCTGGGTGGTTTATTCCTGTGGGATAGAGTTTAGGGGAAAATGATGAAACTGCTATTAGAGTAGTCCCACTGTGATACTCCAAATATAACTCGGCCTAAGGAAAGCGACTTCTATATAAGTAAAGGAGGCTGTAAGTTTGTGAAGTTGGGATAAGTAAGTTCCAAGTAAGAAAGGCCTAAAAAGGTCAGGCCACGAGACAAATATATGTCATCTCTTAACACTGGAAGCATGACTCTAGCAGAATGCTCTGTCGAACATGGCAGGAATGTGTGCAATGGCTAAACATCCCTGTTTCTCACCCCACGATCAGAGGATTGCTGGCCACGTTGGGAGACGAGTTCAACATTGTACACTTCACCAGGAGAATGTGCTTGTTTGAAAAAAGCATTCCTCTTTGAGTGCTTTTATGGGGTAGTCTGTACATACACACGCATACCATCCCAAATTCTGTATGTCTGTTCCTCCCGGATTCATTCCACTCAAGAACACAGCAGTTTTTTTTTTTTTTTTCCAGACTCAATATTCCCATCACCACCGTTGCTAAAGGCAGATTGGTCACTCCTTATCTGTAACTGAATAAACAGAGAGAGGTGTTCTCTCCTTCACTTCTTCCTAAGACCACCTAGATTGCCGTAGCTGTACCGATATGTTGAAGTCCTTGGCAGTTTGTTATTCAATTAATCTGTCTTAATCTTTAAAAGGAGAGCACCGCTGAATTTCAGCTTTTGAAAGTCCCTCTAGGAATGTCTGATCTGTGTTTTCCGAGTGTTCCCATTGCCTCTTAATGCGAGAAACGATTTGAAAGAGTTTGTTCCATCTCCTAATATGTGATGTGAAAAGGATGTACCGAATGAAAACCAGTTGACTGACTTTCTGAAGATATGTTACATTTTCTGGTTACAAAGTCTTTAAAATGTAGAATCTTTCACAATATTTGACCTAAAAGGCAGTCTCCCATTCATTGGCCAATAAGCAGCCTCACAGCCCTCCCTGTGTGACAGTATATTCCTACACAAACTGCTCCAGGCCATAAAATAACATAAACAAATATTTAAATTTAATGGTATGCTTATTTAAGAAGGTAATTTATATTATCTTTCAACGCAGTGTATGTGACATCCAAAGTTATCCTTGATTGCCCTCTTCACTGTGGCTCTTCCTGTCTTTTTGTTTTCCTCTGCAGAGAGAATCATAGATATTATTTTAACTGCCACCAAAAACTACGGACTTGGAGACGAGCTGGACAGGTACGCACTGCTGGGAAATGACACACATCAAATACGCACATGCACCCACATCAACAGTCACTGTTTTTGTCTGTCAGTCATTTCTTGAGCCCCACTAACTGTTGACATCCATGCTTTGCAGCTTGAGCTGTAAAAGATGCATCATTGTGGGCAATGGGGGCATCCTGGCTAACAAGTCTCTGGGTTCCCGCATAGATGACTACGATGTTGTGGTGAGGTGAGCAGACTCCATGTGCAGCAAAACACAGTGTGTTCATTTGTTCTCCAAATATAAAGTACTGTGCTCAAGGCAAAACAGTATGACTGGGCAGAAACTGCACTTTTTAGTGTACATATTAGAACACTGTGCACTGTACACAGACAATAGCTAAATGGGATCCGAGGTGTTAAAATGTCTTGATAGGGGCTGCACTTTTCAGGGTTTTATGGATACACAAAATGTCTGCATTTCTTTTACTGGTCACTTAGATCTGTTTTTCTGTGCTGACAGGTTAAATGAGGCTCCAGTAAGTGGTTATGGTAAGGATGTAGGGACCAAAACCACCATGAGAATTACCTACCCAGAGGGAGCCATCCAGAAGCCAGAACGCTATGAGAAAGACTCACTCTTCGTCTTTTCTGCTTTCAAACCACTGGATTTCAAATGGCTCCGACAGATGGTGTTCAAGGAGAAGCTGGTAAGGATAAAATAGAATTGTCAGTGTTAGAAAATGGAGAATATCCAGAGCAATGTGATTTTTCTGTTTTTTAAATAATGGGTTGTAATCTGTACTCTACAGTACTGATGACTTGTGGTAGCCTCCACATTACTGATGTTGGTTAGAGCCTTGTTTGTGTAAGCCACCCTCGTCAACAGATCAATCAGCTTGATAATTTGACAGTATAGCCGAAGCAGCAGGAGTGCACCATGACTTCTGATTCCTGAATCAGCTTTCATCCATGGTTTACAATCTTTTTGGCTCAGATTAGTAGGAGTTAAAGGAATGGCTACTTAGAGCTGAGAGATTTGGACACAGATGCTAAATGTGTCCCTATTTAGAAACACACAGAGTCAGGCTGAATAGTTCTGTGCATGGAGAGTAACTGTGCCAATGACATTTCCTCCTGGGCACAGTTTAGCATGGAACAGTTACAAACCGTTAGCTAACCATGCTCAGTGCAGTGTGGAACCACTCAGGTGGGATGTCTTATAGTCTGGCGATTTGTAATGACCCGATAGACATCGCTTAAGTGTCACCAGCATTACATCATCACTCCACTTTGATTTTGCATGCTGATTGCAGAATTCATTGCTGAGGTCCAGTCAGTTGATCTCATTGGACTTTTTTTTTTTTTTATTTTAATTCT
>OMLF01002512.1:4093-23599 GCA_900302615.1 Holocentrus rufus | reverse complement strand
TTTTTATTTTTTTTTTTTTACTCCTTCATACTTTCAGCTAGAAACGTAATTCAAATACTGAACGGGTCAGCACACATGGTACTTTACAACTGCCACATAACTTTTTGATATATAGTTGTTGTATACAATATATAAATTGTATAGCTCTCACACCGCATTTTCATCAGAAAATGCATCCATTCTAGTTAGTGAATACTGTAGCCAGAATGACAGAAAAATACTTAAATCTTTGATCAAAATAATGACATTTTATTGTACATGAAAATATTCCATAAAATGGTCTTGTTTGTATCTGCATTAAAATTACAACCTTGACTTTTGCTATTACAGGATTTAACACAATAACATTTTGAACGATGAATACTAAAAGAAATTGTTTTAGGGGTTTTTGTTGTATCATAAAATATTCATGTGTTTTGCTCATCTGCCCATCTTATTGTAATCACGGCTTAGAGTTTTTAATGTTTTACGTTGTGTGTTCAAAAGTTCTTTTCACAGCAAAATGTTCAGCGTTTTATTACATGGGACCAGCTGACGCTTTTCCCTTCATGCTGCCTTCAAGGTCTCTCCGTAAATTCCTGTTTACGAAATCAAAATAAAAATCATACATTCTATTTGTTGCGCATGTAGAATTCTTTTGGTCGGTCGTCTGTGGTTTCATTTTAGAAATCAGCCAGCACATAGCCACTCAGGCTGACTTTGCAAAACAGGTAATTCAAGTGCGCTGCTCTCGTGGTATCAGAAGTTCCGACAGTGCTTGAAGGCAACACTAATTGACAAATGTGACTGATCCTAATCTGGAGTAGACATTATAGCAGCAGAGTGAGCCCATGCTGTCCAGAGGCGAAATGCAGCTGCACTGTTGGGGAGACAGCTCCAGTGGACAATTTGGCCCACAGGGCGCCTTGGCTCCTGTGTCATGGACTATTCCCGAAGTCATTACCAGCATCTGCTGTGGAGATCAACACACTTTATTCCTCACCAGAGATGGAAACGTTTTGTCTTGTGGACGCAACTCTTTCGAGCAGCTTGGTCGAAGGAGTGTTAAAGATGCGAAGACACCAGGTTGGTAATGATGAAGTTTGGAAAAAGCTGTGCAACTGACAAAATAAGCATTAAAAGCACTATAGTGTCACTATAATGTGATAATTCAAGTTTGTCAGACGTAATGGTGAGCTTGCTGGAACCTTTTAATATCCCTTTTTTTCCTTCACCGAGTATTCTTAGTTTTCGTAAGAAGGCTGGTTTTATTTGCCTAGAATAATTGACGGCATATCTGTTATAATGTATCTAATATTAATACCTGAAGATTGGTCCGTATTTTACATCACCTTTTTGAAAGGAAGTTGCATTTCGGTGTCGTTTAATTGATCTGAGATGTACGCTGTTATTACAGCTGTGTGTGTGGCTAACTTCAGTTTCACTTTCGTTTCCTCGGTGCCCATCCAGGCATCAAAACTTAACTCACAGGCATGTCCCAGGGCTTTAAACCACTAATGGTTATATAAAGGCTGCATGAAATAAATAACATTGCACCTGTTGCTATGCTTGAGTAGCATCTTGTGGTCTTGTATCTTTTGAAGTCTTTTCAAAGACAGTAGGCTACTTTGACTTAAGTTTCTGAATAAAGTACAAATTTCCTAGGCTCTCTCTAAACAACCGCACCAAAGTTAAAAAGAATTTGTGAATAATTTTACAGAAAACAGCGGGCTAGAGGAGGGAGGAGCAATCTGGTTGTATGGTGTAGACTTAATTTCAGTTTTCCAGTTACAAGAAAAGATAACAGTATTCTAAAAAGTAAATAACTTTTACATAATTTTTACATAGATTTACCTGATAACTTTACTTTTACTTAAGTAAACTTAACTAGACTACTTCTGCTTAATTCTTCCATCCAACAACTAACGTTAAAAAGTTTATTTTATTCACCTATTCATTTGATATTTGTCAGTAGCATGAATTTATATTCTAAATATTTATGTTACTCTAGAAAGACTGAGTTTAGGTGACCAGCCACTGTATTTTGTATTCTGCCTGTCTGTTGCCTGTTTGCTATGTGGGCTGTATGTGATAGGGTTGGTGTGATAGATTAACAAGTTGTGATCCATAAAGTGGTGTAAGAGTTATAGTGTGCAAATGATCAGTAATTTTTTAGTCATTTTTAAACCATCAGATCTTCAGATGATCATTGTCACTGTGTGTGTGTGTGTGTGTGTGTGTGTGTGTTTTATGCTGTGTAAGGCCGTGTGGAGGGTCTAGGTGGAGTGGTGTCCCTGGCTTGTGGACAGGACTACTGCCTGGCTGTGTGTTCATCTGGACAGGTCTACTCCTGGGGGGCAGGAGGGGACGGACAACTGGGGCTGTCAAATATGTTGTCCAATTGTCAGATACCAAGGCAAGAACTCAGTCACTCAGTATAACATGGACTCATTCAAACGTGCTGTTAAGATTTAACTCAGAAACATTTTTTTTTTCCTATATTTCTTTCTTTCTTTTTTTTTCTTTTTTTTCTTTCTTTTTTTTTAGACCAGGCTAGTGCTAAATTATCCTCATTAATTAGAATTTGAATAATGGCTGATAAGATAAGATAAGATAAGACCTTTATTGGTCCTCTGTGGCAGAGATTTGTGTGGCAAAGTAGCCACACAGCAAGAAAATGCTTAAAAAAATCTACTTTGTGCATTGTTTTTTAAGTGTGCAAAGTACCACAATGTGCAAAGGAGTAGTGACAGTTGTTGTAATAATAATGTACTTAGTACTATTGAACATTGAAATACTGTGCCTTGACTCTACATGTGCACAAAGTGTGACAATGTGCTAGTTTTAGTCCTGAGGTGCTGAGAAGTACTGGGTGCCATTGCACTGTAGAATCTAAATGTCTAATGTCAAAGTTAGTATTATTGTCTGGCTACAATATTATTGGCTACAATAATAAGTTATACATTTACACAACTATACACTATACAAATCTTAATTATCAGTTAACAGAGTCATAAAGGCAACAGTAGATAAATAACAAAATTGAGAAAAGTGAATGAATACATACATTAGATCAAATAGTGTTTTTTTTTTTAGTTGAAGTGAAGCTATCTAAAAAATGTCTTTTCATTCATTAACCTGTGGTTTTCCATTCAACATACAGCCCAGTTGCTATACCACTACCCATACCAGTGATTCAAGTTGCTTGTGGAAACTCCCATTCCTTGGCTTTGACTAAAGGTACGAAACTGAACACACATCATCATCTTACTGGTTCATACAATAGTGCCAACTGTAGATGACATGGATTAAAACATATGACAGTGCTGTAGTGATTTGTTTTTATTTTATTTGTCACCTTCTGTTACTGTATAAAACCACTCTTCCCCTTTGAAACATGTTATGCAGGATATTGTGTCATCATGATTGCATCAGCCTGTTCTGTCTGGGTGTAGAAAAATTGTCACACTTACACCACAGATAGACCGATATTATTTAAACCACTGTAACAATGTAACTGCTGCAAGATATGCAGTTTATATTAATACATATGTTATGTGAGGATAAGTATTATAACCCAGAAATACTCAATAATTGCATTAATTAGCTTAATCCATGACCTCAGTAGAATAACTGATTGGTCAAAATATCATGGTATTGTGGTAGGATATTATGCAGCTCAAGTGCCTCTTGTTTACTTTACTAATCATCTTCAGTAGCTTACAAAAAAAGAATATTCTACTTATAATGTTACCTGTGGCTTTTATTATGTTCAGTTTACAACTGGTGTTGTAAGTTTTTATCATGGTGCCATAGGGTGGGAAAGTGCCAACTGCTGCCATCTGCTGGTTGCATTCAAAGAACTAAACACCATTCATTTTCCCACAGGGGGATTTTAAATAATTTATTATGAATTAATATCACCTTGAACTGTCATATATCAGACATTTTCACCTCAGCTATGAATCAAATGGAACAGCTTAATTTTTCTTGCAAAGGCATAAAATATATTTGTGTAATCGAACTACAGCTGCAGTCTGTGCAGCGTGATTGTGTCCCACATCTGTACAATGAGGGCTGTCAGGCTAATGATAGCCTGGTTCACACAGGTCTCCTTCATGCTCAATGCCTTTTTGAACTTTAGTATTGTATTTGATTCCCACCAGATCACTATAAACATTGACAGAAGGATGAATTTCACAGGAAACAGACGTGCAATCGCAACTCATGTCAAGTAATATATGTGCAAGTCATCCAATTCATTTTGAGAACAAACAGAAAGGAGCATATGTAGAAAGAAGTATACCTCATTACCACAAATGTGCCATGGGACTCCCTAAACTCTGCTTGTTATTATTAAAGTGATTTTTCTCTTCACTTTCCAGGAGGAAACGTCTTCTCCTGGGGTTTGAACAATTACGGTCAGCTGGGTCTGGGGAAGGAGGTGTCGCTGCAGCCCATTCCTGCCCTGGTGCTTTCTCTGACAGGGGTAGCTGTGACCCAGGTTTCGGCCGGAGGGGCCCACACTCTGATCCTCACGCTCCCAGGCCTCGTGTACTGCTGTGGGGCCAATAAAAATGGGCAGCTGGGGGTCAACAGGGTGGATGAGAAGGGTACAGATCATTTATGCAGAGATGGATGTGCACAAGCATAATTAGTTGCAGGAAATGAAACTGAGGGAGCATTATTTAAAATGTGTGGGTGTCAGTTTTAACCTCTTTGTGGTAAAGTCAAAGTTGTTGAAGATTTTAGGCCTGCCCAAGCAGTGAATCTTATCTTTACACCTGCTTATGAGATAGCACTGAAGCAATTGCTTGATCGATCGATTAGTTGATTGACAGAAAATTAACTGATCATAACTTTGATGATTGATTTTTGTTTCAGACATTCATAAAGTAAAAAAAATATCTTGTATCAATAGGATATGGGATCTTGTATTTTGTGTCTTGAGAACTTAACGCATCAGCTTCAAGCCTACCAACTTGTCTCTTTTTTGATCAAGTAAAAAAAAAAAAAAAAAAAATCCCACACATTTGATGATTCCAGATTCACTCATCTCACTTGTCTCCATTTAAATCATCATGAAATGATTTTTTGGGGTCTTGGCTGCTGATTAGAAAGAACATTTTATATATAGACATATAGACATCTTATAGGTGAAATGATCAATCAAATATATATATATAAAAAAATAGATTGAATGGAATTGAAAATAATCAACAGTTGCAGCCCTTTTATGAGATTATAGCTGTGCCTCAAAGAATCCTGTATTTGGCTGCTGTGTTAGTCAGAATTATTGGTGTCTTTTTCTCACAAATGGCAGTTAAGTGATTCTTCATGCCTACACACATCTCTTGTCATCCTTAACAGGCAGGTTCAATATCTGTGTGGTCCCTGCCCTCAGACCTCTGGGAGTCTCCTTCATAAGCTGTGGAGAGGCGCACTCTGCTGTCCTGACAAAGGTATAGATCTCCATTCCTTTCATGCTGATTTTCAACCTTGGCTGCAAGATGATTTTGGTTTGATTGATAGAATATGATGAGATGTGTATTTCTGGTTTGATTATATTCATATGTTTAGAAGTTTATGATTTCATTGCTTTTCTGAAACTGAATGTTTGGGACCTCCCGGCTTCCCCCAGTAATTAACTCTGTGAAGATGAAACAAAAATCAGCCATTTGTGTCAAAGCTGAGAACTTGTCAGAACACACTCCAATCTGTGGCTCTGCTTCTTAGTTTGTTATGTGTGATGTGATTTCTAGGATGGCAAGGTGTTTACTTTTGGAGAGGGCAGCCATGGTCAGCTGGGCCACAACTCCTCTGATAATGAAGTGAGCCCCCGACCGGTCCAGGGCCTAGATGGACTCGCCTCACAGGTTGCATGTGGCAGGTAACAAGAAGGAGTGACTTCACCTGCAAAGTGCACCCTGAAATTCCATTACAGTTAAAGATAGGACTACTCAAGTGTGGTCTATTTAAGTTAATTATTGCATTGTGTTCATAATAACCTGGATAAGTTTCTATTTTTATTATTTACTTAGGATTATACTAGTGCTGTCTAGAATACTGCTAAGATCTGATCCAGTTTCTTATCCTATTGCTTTGGTCTTCCAGACGTCACACCCTGGTTTTGGGCTCCTCAGGCCAGCTGTGGGCTTTTGGCAGTGGGGTCAAAGGTCAGCTTGGGACTGGAGGTTCAGAGGGCAGCCTGACTCCCACTCTGGTGCAACTTCCATGGACCACTGACACTGCAGCAGCCATACCCAAAAGTATGAATGAAGCAGGGTGGTGTTTTGTGTGCAGATTTTTTCATGTTTAAAACCAGGGAGGCGCTTTTAGTATGTGTGTTGCTGTAATTTCCTTTGGTAGTCTGATCATGGCTGCCATAGACTGTTTGATAAAGTTGTTGAGTTAATGACTGTGTTTAATTCTTGAACAAGAATGAGACTCAGAAATGTAAAACAAACACAACAGCTGCTGCTGCAACATTCAGTCAAATCACCATCTGGGAATCTTAACTTTGAAATGAAATCTCTTTTTAGTCATTTTTAAAGCGCTGGAAAACATCTGTCACATGTTGGTCTATGATCTGTTTGTGTAACTCTAGTAGATTCAAATGATATGTCTGAAGTTGTTTTCATTTGTTCGACTGAGCAGACTTGAAAATAGCAGCTGGGTGGAACACAAACTTCATTTACACTTCGGCAGAAGAGGTGCGATATTAAATTTAATCCATTCAAGTTACAGCATACCTGCATGTTATTCAGTCAAAATAATTTCCATATTATGTGATGAATATCAGTAGAGATGTATTTATAGGGCACTTATTGCAATAGTAACACTGTCTATCTTATGCTATCCTATTCTGTTTTTCTTAGACTATAATATACCATATTATAACATTGTATACCGTAATATCCAGATGGATGATGGGATGGGTTCGGTACTTGATACTAATCTTCATGCACCTGCTTCATTTGAACATAAACTACTTGTTTTCCTGAAGGAGTAACATATGCAGATGATCTCTTAAAGTGGATTTTCAGTTTAAAAGACAATTTTATCATATGAATCAAGATAGCTTTAATCTAAAGTGGGGTATTTTTTATTTTTTTACTACTTTTTAGAATTTGGAGAGAGAGCTACCAGTTGGGAGGCTAAATGAGAAAACATTGCAAAGATGGTTGGCAATGGAACAAGGCAATGCAGAGGCTCAAAGGTTCACATTTACTGTTACATTTTTCTAAACCAGCAGCATTAGTGAACAAATCCAGTTGTATGTTATTATAATGCTTTTCAATGTGTGTGTCTTTTTCAACAGAGAAATTTATTTGATGTTCTTGACAAGTGCAAGCCTTGTTGCAAGTTTCACAAAAGTCAAGTAAGTCCTTTGTTACAGCTGCTGTTTTTGTGATGTTGTACTGGCAAAAAAAAAATCTTTAAGTAACTTCTGCATCCACTTGACAAAGCTGCTGCTGAAGTCACCAACTACCATCACCAATTTACTAACCATAAAGACATTTAGATAAACGATAAACGTACGATTAGATAAACGTACTAGTCACTGCCAAAATTGATGGGGATTTGGTTGGTATTACTTTGTGACGCTGATATTTTAACTCTTTTCTTATGCTGTGGTTTGATCTTTATTATCAGTGGGCCTCCATTAGGTGCAGATACCTTGACTGTGGACATTGAGGCTGCTAGCCAAGCTTTCGACCAGCTATTGAAAAAACAATGGATCAAGCAATCAGTTAGGAGCACCTTTTAAATGTTGATTTTTTGCATATCATGCATCATTTGCTCTCAACTTGATATAAATGGAATAAATGTTTAGAACGAACTGATAACTTGTTTATGAAACACTGGCTTACTTAATTACAAGGCACTATCTCTCATTGTTGTCTTCTGCATGTAGGTGAACCTTTCCCTGGTCATTCACCATCTTTTCAATTCAAAAACTGCCATGAAATCACCAGAGATCTTTGTGATTCTGCCGACGTGCTCCCTTCTCCAAGAAGACAATAACGTCATGAATTTGGTGGTGCCCCTGGCACTCACCATCTCACACCTCAATGAGAAGACTTTGGGAACCTTGAGTAACCAACTCTATGAATGTTTTCATTGTTTTAGGGAGAAAACCTTGGTTAGATTTACTGTAAACAGTCCTGTTAATACCACAGTGCCTCCTGCACTCAAAATTGATATTAGATATGGCTGTGCAGAGAGACTTTAACTGAGTTTTGAATATCTTCCCCATAAAGGTTATAATGTCTGAAACCAATGTTATGTCTAAAATTGCAGTCACAAGAAAACTCTTCTTTTAATAACTAATGAAAAACCTGAGTTTTGGAGATGTGAAATTTTCACTTGACAGAGCAATGATGAATCAGTCATGCAATCATCATTTTTACACTTGTGTTATATTCTGCTATTCTGCAGGAGGCTGGTTGTCCTCCCTGACGCCCTCCATCATGATGAAGCACATCTCTGTGTTCAAAAAGGCCCTGTCTTTCATGCTAAGAAACGGCCTTTTGATAACTCACAACCCCGGGGTCAGACACCTGCTGGAGGTCCTCAAGCTACTCTACAAAGTCAGTCTTTATTCCTGGAGGTCTTCTCAGCTCTTTCAGACGGGGATTTATTAAGAAATTGTGTCGCTCAAAGTTTGGCTCACAACCTACTTAAAATCTAGACAAATACTTGAACAAAATCAGAGTTAAAAGTTTATAGGAAATCTCTGCTTTTTGATATTTGTTTGAGCGTCTATTTTCTGCACTGTTGGTCAGTCATCTTCTGACATTTCATATAGAATTTTATCTGTTTTTAATAGGCAAACAAAGCTGGAAAGTCCCTGAAGGTACCGTATAGTACGTTTTACGTGGACGAAATCATTGGAAATGTGCAGCCAGTTGAGGATGTCACTCTTTGGTGTCAGTTTTCAAAATTGGAGGTAAAAACATTCATATAGAGTAGTTACAGTTCCACTTTCTTTGTTTAGAATGAAATTCCACTCACATTTCCCTCCCATTCACATGAACATGAAGACTCTCCAAAAGTCAGAATCCACATAGCTAAGACCCAAATTGATTCTCTCATAAAGAGGGAAAAAATAGATCAGCTATTACTATTTGGATTGCAATGAGGCTTGATTTGTGTCAGCCCTGCCCGTTATAAACCTGTCACACTCTGGGAAACTTGCCATCAAGTGAAGTTGATCAGGAAACAAGCTCTCAGTCAAACTCTTCATTTGCTAGTGGGATTTTATAGCATACTCTATTCTTATGAATTGTTTTGAACTTCGAACTGATGGGTGGTCCAGTTTCAAAGAAAAACATTATCCTCTTTCAACCAAAGAAGGAGTTGCCTAATGAAAAAACCAAAGGAAGGCTAACTATTACTTACTCTTACTACCTTGTGACTATTTTTATGTCAGACTCACCCTATAAACTGCTACAAACCACCAAAATGGTGTGACTAAATCCAGCATACAATGCGATACAATATGATATACTTAATCATCACTATGTGGAAAAGTCTCGCAGATTCAAATCTTAGTTCTCTGGTTTCTGGTTTTAGGAGGGTGGTGTTATGTCATTTTTGGCACATGATTCAACTGTCCTAGACTAAAGGAATAAGGAGATAACTTCTAGTGAATTATTTTCCACTTTTAGTACTGCTACTCCGTGCTGAAATGATTTCCTATAATTGATCCATGTTTTCTTAAAAGGATGAAGAGCACACACCTGCCATCTTCTGCCGCTACCCATTTCTGTTCAATCTGTGTTGCAAGGTGGCAGTCTTTAACGTCCATGCAAAGATTTCAAAGGTATATAATATGGGAAAAAAAAAAACATTTATTACACATTTGTGATATACTATAAACCAAATAGCTCTTATAAACACAAATTAATATAAAAAATTGGACTTTTGAAAATATTTTGGCACAAACAAGTTAATGTTGAGCAAGTGTCTATTTTGGGTACACTGCCTATGCATGTATACTAAAAGGGCCATTGTTTTTATTTACAGAACGTACACCATCTTATTCATAACTTTTCTTTGATGTGGCCTGATGAAATGCTCAAAGACACCACACACATGCCGCCTGCCCCAGTCTTCCAGCTGAAGCTGAGACGGCCACACCTTGTGGAGGACACCTTCAGACAGCTGGCTGCAGCGGATCACTGCGCCTTCCAGAGGGAGCTTGTGGTAAACACGGCGTCGAAACTTTGGAAGCTGTTGTGTTTTGGGGCTAAATTTGCATTTTACAGTATGACTCTAACTTGTTTTGGCTTGATCCCAGAGTAATGAAACATTTT
Source organism: Holocentrus rufus (assembly GCA_900302615.1). Lineage (NCBI taxonomy): Eukaryota > Metazoa > Chordata > Actinopteri > Holocentriformes > Holocentridae > Holocentrus > Holocentrus rufus. Next base: position 13,298 of record OMLF01002512.1, on the reverse strand, counting down.
CTTCATGAGAGGGGGCAGTGTAAGATACAACAAGCCACCAGGACACATGCCGATACCATCTAGAAAATGTGTTTGATTTGCTGTTACAATACCAACAATAATGTAAAAATGTATTGATTCCAGACAGGAATTTCTCTTCTTCCCCAGGTGCAATTTGTGGAGGACATGAATGTGACTTTGGTCAACACAAGGGACTTCTTCCTCCATGTGTTTGAAGAGCTGATGGCTCCTGAGTCGGAGATGTTCATGTACAGTGACAACCAGACGCTGGCCTGGTTCCCTGCAAATGTAAGATCAGGGGTTGCAATTAAAGGGAATACCACTCGATTACAGAATACCCATAAAGCTGCTAATCCTTTGGCTAGAGGCAGTCCAATTCATTGTGGCAGACATAAAGAAATCCCTCTCCAAGCCGAAACCACTGCTACATATACCTGTGTACAGCTTAGAGCACCTTACTGAATCTGAATGACTGAATCTGATTCTATATCCAAGTGAGTTCAGCTTTGTATTACAATAGTGCCAACCAAATTCAAAGAAAAAAAGTCCCTCTGCAAATTACAAGCCATCATTGGTATTGTCACAATCGTTACCTTTTCTATTGTCAAATTAATTGTCTCAGGAGTTGGAATGATAGAAAATTCTGCAATTCATTGTGGTTCCCCTTTAATTCGCACTTGCAACTCTTTGCTTTTGCTTGATGTCAGAATGGCCCTCTGCGGCCAGTTTGCAGTTTTCTTCTCTTTCTCAAGTCAGTTTGTGATGCAAATTCTTCAACTAAATACAGACCGTGGCCTACATTTCAAGCAATCATCTTATGAAAAGTGAAACACACACTAGATGTGACTAAATCCTAACCATCATGTCCTGTCATAAAACCATCAGCCAACAGTGGAGGAGAAGAAATACTTCCTGTTTGGGGTCCTGTGTGGCATGGCTCTCTACAACCACAACATCGTCCACCTGCCTTTCCCACTGGCTCTCTTCAAGAAGCTGGTCAATGTCAAACCCTCACTGGATGACATGAAGGAGTTTGAGCCTGTAGTTGGAGAGTAAGGATGGATTCACATGGGCACGAAAATATCTGTTTTGAATCTGCTTCTGCACGTCTTTGCACGGCTGTCGAAACACTGCGTTGAATCACATTTAGACAAATGTAATAATCTGGTCTGTATTAAGAACACAATTGTATTTTCCTACTTGATTTGAGAAGCCTGCTAATTGAGAAAAAAGTTTTTTCATTTTTCTTGTACCATTTGAAGTGTTTTCATCTCTTGAGCTAAGAGAAAAGTTACTGAATAATGGGTTTATATGCGTAAGTTGTAAGAATACTTCGTACATTTGAATAAGCAACAGTTTATCGGTTGCATATGGAAGACATGGTTATACCGAACATCTAAAATGCATAACCTACACTTGCAAAAAAAAAACCATTCATGGCCATGCAAGCCCATTCCAAGTGAATATTTCCTTTTACAAAATGATGATTGAATCTCTTTACTATCCCTTCAGGAGTTTGCGCTACATCCTGGAAGACTACACTTCTAATGATGTTGAAAACACGGATGTGACTTTCAAGGTATGTTTACTTGCCTGCCAGTAATCACAGTATCCTGCCATGTTTGTGTGTCAGTGTGACATAACAGCGGTTTAAAATGTAATCATTATCTATTATAGGCAAACTGGAATGGCAGAGATGTGGAACTTGATCCAAAAGAAGGAGGAAAACCTGTCACAAGTTCAAACAAGTGTGTTTACAAAGAATTATATAATGAGATGGCTTACTCTGTTTACTTGTAGTGTCCTGGTTTGAAGTCTGGCACACAACCTTTGTTACATTTACTTCTCTCTCTCTATCGGTCCATTTTTCTCCCTCCCATATTTCTTGTGAGTTGCAGGTATATAATCTTGAAGAACACAATTTCAGTAATTATTTACTGACCATTCACATGAACATCTATAATGTGTGTCTCTAAGCTCTCTGACATAATGTGAGATCTGGAATAATGGAGGAATATTACCCACCTATGCATTACATGGTTGAAACTGATCACAGTCTCTCTCTCTCTCTCTCTCGATAGGAAAGAGTTTGTCAATGCCTTCATCAACTACGCCTTCAACACATCAGTGAACAGAGTGTTTGAGGAGTTCAAGAGAGGTTTCTTTAAGGTGTGTAACATAGACGTGGTGGAGTTCTTCCAGCCAGAGGAGCTGCGAGGAGTGATGGTGGGCCAAGAAAACTACGACTGGGACCTGTTCAAGAAGGTTTGCTGAATTCACAAGCATTTTTTGACTTTGGAATTTTCTTGAAGAAAATCTGGAAGGTAGTTTTCAGAATACTGAGGTTCTCGTGCACACAAGCATGAACAGGACATAAAAATGAATGTCAGTATTACATGCCACATAAAGCTGAAATCTCACTCTGATTTTTTTACATCAAGAATACGGTGTATGAAGGAGAGTATCACGCCACCCATCCTAACATTGTTATCTTCTGGGAGGTGTTTGAGGAACTGACCGCAGATCAGAAGAAAGCCTTCCTATGTAAGTATGAGACAGGATTATTATGCTTATAATGGAATTACCCATATTTAACAGTGAGGTGAAGCACCGATGTCTCTCATTTCTTCCCAACAGCTATGCTCAACAAAGGTGGTACACTGTTATGTTTAGACTGTGTAGCCTGAGCAGGAATATTTGTGCTTTCCTCTTATCATCAATTTCAGATCTTGTAATTAATTGCAGCACACAGTTACCTCTTTAACATTCAACCATGGACAAAAGTAAAGACTACAAATAAGAATATGAATAGCAAGAATTTAAAAATTTATCGACTTAGGTATATAAAAATGTATAAACACATAGCAATAGGAGTACAGACAATTAATCGTAGCCATAATAACATTTAGTATAGTATAGTAAAAGTAGTTATACAGACATTTAATACTACTACTACTATAAAAGCTATAGTTTTAAACTTATTCAGTTGTTTTAATAAAATAAACATTCAATAGTCCATATATATTATAATACCTGTGGCTCCAATTATTGATTGATATGATTGTATGCATCTTCGAACTTTAAAATCTACTAAAAACAATGGTATAAGACATTTTACTCACATTTGCATTATAGGCGTATAAGCTTAAGATCAACAACATAACAGGCAGCCAAAATGCAAGGGTCAGTGTCTCGGTCTGAGCTGAGAAACAAATGTAGAGATGTTTTTCTTCTTGGTTACCTCAATATTTAAGATGTTCCCCTGTAACAGTATCACTTCCCACCACTTGTCACCAGTGTTCCTGACTGGCTGTGACCGGGTGCCCATCCTCGGTATGGACGTGATCCGTATGAAAATCGCTGTCCGGCTCAACTCCACTGATCTCTATTTCCCAGAATCCCTCACCTGCCATTCCCTGCTACTGCTACCCATCTACCGCAGATACCCAATCAAGGGAACAATGAGGAACAAGCTCATAGAGGCTATCAGTCACAACAGAGGCTTCTTTAAGGAATAATGCAGGATAGGCTTCAGTGTCGGGTTGAGTAATTACTGATTTCTTGTTTAGAATTATTAGTTGCACTATGCATTGAATAAATACAAAGTCTAGTTCTCCCTCTTTCAGTTTCACTTTTGTGGTATTTTGCATTAAAAATCTGCAGAATAGTAGTAGTGTAAATGCTGCCAGTCTATAACCATGATGCTATTAATATAAATGCATAAGCAGTGTACCCACCTGTCTGCTTTTTTGGAGTCAGATCTAGTATTTTCACATATTAATTGAGCTTTGATGAGTTTCCTGTACTACTACAGAGGATCAAGAAGAAAAAGTAATCCTAAATCCTAAGTAATCCTCAGTGTTTACTTTTATCATAATAAAGGATCTAGGTAAGGATGGTTATTGTACCACAGCCTGAAATCAAAGCAAAAGGGACAGGTTGGTTATGTAATCAAAATGTCTAAATCATCTTTCTCCACTTATTCAAGTAATTACAAGGTAAACACTTGTTAGATCGTAGAAATGTACATTTTCTCTCTGATATTTAGTATATCTTGTCAGCCAGTGCTTCAGCTCTGCTTAAATCTGCCAGGGTTATAAAGCTATGATAAATGTACTCTTTTAACCCTTGATACCTTAGTGTGCTTAGCATTAGATACTTACTCCACTCATGCTATGCAAGTTTAACCCTGAATAAATGTTTAAGTATAAACATATACATCTTGATTATTTTGTTGTGTCTTCTGCCTTTACAATAAATAAATGTCTCTCTCTGTGATACAACGCCTCCCTGTTCATCATCAAGTTATAATCAGGTCTGAATTTTCTGGGTCTGTTGGACCCAGCTCTGCTCTTTACTTTTCCTATCCTCTTAGATCCTGATTTTGTAGGGGCAGCAGTAACTTATATTGACGAAGTCTTCTGGAAAATCTGGAAACTGGCTGGATTTACATCACTGGCCATTTAATAAAAGCCAATCTTAGTAATAGCCTGGCAAGGTTGCGTAAAGAATAAAAAAAAAAAAGCTAAAAAATAAAGCTGTACATTTTTGCATTTTCAACAAAATGGTTCATCAATCAGTAGCATATAGATATATGTAGGTCTACCTGGAAAAAGGAAATACTGTATAATACCTAATATATTAAAACTTACTTTTGAAACGTGTGTCCAAAATTGTGTCCAAAAGTGATGTTACATGGCTTGCCAGCACACTGAATGTCTGCGGGTAGCTAAAAAAAATAGCCCTTACTTGGTTTAAATCTATCCTAATATACAAGATTAATTTAAAAAATATATTTTGTCTTTCTAATAGGTGGTGCTTTCCATTTACCACCAGAGCTGTCTATTGAGATGACTCACTGTCAGCTGTCTGTTCAGAAAATTCAGTTGAATCTGTTTACTGTGCCTCCATCATGCCTTGAAAAAATAATGTATAGAAGATTAAAAAAAGAAAAAGGCTCACAGCAAACTATCTCCATCAGTCTGAATTTATTGGTTAGTCTGTAAACAGAACAAGATAAACTCATCACATTTTCCATGGCCTGAGATGATACTTTGAGAATCAGGGCTGGGATCAATTCACTTGTAGTCTTCACATTTAGCACAATTTAACAACCAGTGAGAGAGAATTAGCAGTTCTCATTTAAAGAGACACTGTATATTGTTTCTTTTTCAGTATTTTTTCATCATAAAGCACTTGACATGAAGCAGGGGAAATGTTTCTGTATTGGCACCTCAGACAGCTGAAGCCTAATAAACTAATAATGCCTCATTAATGCTTCTCATGCTACAAGGTGCAGTATATGCATTATGAAGAAAATACAGAAGCCTGAATTCTGACAAGAATACCTCCTTATGTAATTTAAGTGAATATGAAGTGAACCCAAATCCTGGTTAGTATAAGACATAACATCGGCTAAAAGAGCATAAATAGACAATTTGTTTCATAGTGACATTTGACGATTTGTAAGCACAGACCTGATGCATGAGACAAAACATTTCAGTATTTCAAGTATCTCAAGAAGTCTATAAACAAGCTTCACAGAACACAGACCACCGCAACCCTTCCCTTTATTCCATCTGACTTTCAATATGAAAAGCACAAAATAAATTACTCCATCTTGAGATGACATCGTAAGGTCTATAACTTAGCACGTCATTCTGGCTTACACAGTTGATATTTCTATTCAAGACTTTTCAGGCAGCAAAGCTAGTACATGTAACAAAGCGCATACAAAATTTTTAAACAGTGAAAATTTGGGCTGTATTAGGCCCAGACCTATAGACCTGTATAATAACCATTGTGTCCAGTGAGTGAGGATTTATAAACTGCATAAGGTCTACACAATGACGAAAGAACAGATAAATTTCTTTCCTACAGTGTGAAACGTGTCGATAACCATGAAACAACTTTCAAGGGTTATTTTCCAACAGAATTTTTTTCCTGTAGACATGAAAAAGCATGATGATCATAAAGTTGTTAACTTCCAAAACCGGCTTACTCTCAGCTTTGCTTTGAGTGAGGAAAAGAAGAGATCTTTCTGAAAGTGAAATGGGCGGCTCATGTGACCAATTCGGTTAAGTGTGCTTTCCTCCTGCAGGCTCAGAAAATCACTTGAGATATCCGACCCTGGAGAACTCCATAACAATACTTTTTTTTGCAATACATAAAACATACATAAATACCCCTAAAAAACATAATTAACAAATAATTACACAGTATACAAAAACAACTTAAAGCCACTTGCTGTTGATGCTACAAATTTTCTAAGCCAATAGATAAAAAAAAAGACGTAGAAAAGGCATTGCTAACGACGCCGGGCTGGGAGAGAAAAGGCAGCAACGCCTCTCTTACTCGTCCTTTAGTGTGTGTTTTTGTCTCCATGGGCAGATGGATTGAGTCTCATGAGTGTGTGTGTGTGTGCTTCTTTCTGTATGTTTGACAATTTTGGCTGCTGTGAGTCCAGCTTCTTTGATGTGTGTGGATGTGAGGGTGTTTTTAGGGGATGAAATTGCATTCAGACAGCCACAGGTTGTTGTGTCCACGTTCGGCTTTTGCACTTCTATGTTTGCATGTGTGTGTGTGTATTGGTGTGGCGGGTCCCAGGTCTTATCTGATGAGGTGGTAGGTAAGCCAGTACATGAAAATGGGCTGTGCTGCTGCTATAGACATGGTTAGGTACATCCTCAGCTGGTTCCTGGTTCCTCTCACCAGCTTCCCCTCCGCCGCTGCCTCAGATAACAGCTTCAGACGCAGAGTTCGGATCTGCAGGAAAGGTAAGCACACATACCACTGTTCATCTATTCCTTAATTAACCAGTCAACAAACAAATCAGTGAGTAAACAGGGGAGACAGGAGGCAGAGTACACACATTTAAATCAAACAAGTTTTCCATCAGCTGACTAACTGGCAATTATTTCTTTGCTTTGAGATGTGACTTTGGGACATGGGAGAGGAAAAAACTCCTTTAAATGCACAATTATTGTATATTATTGTAATTCCACGGGTTCCCACTAGATGTTTCTCAAGAGCCCACAGTAGTTTGCAGCACTGCTTCTGAAAAAAAAAAACAAAGTAAGCTCACTCATTTTATAGGTTTCAGGGCAGGACATGCTGCTACCCACCATAAACACAAAGATGGCAGCACAGCACCACAGTAGAGACAGATAGTATCCTGGTCTCCCGAACAACAGGCCTGCTACCACCCCTACAATCATCCTGCAGAAAGAGAGAGAGACAAAGTCCGCTTATTTGTGATATTCTGCTGTACAACACACTAACAGTCATATTGTCATCTACAATAGGAGAGAACATTTTTAAAAAGCACAAAAAACACAAACCCAACTGTACAAGCCATGATGTGCTTCTTAGAATAAAAATGTGAAGAAAAAACATCAAAGGAACAATACAAAGACATGAAAAATAAAAGTATGACAGAATGAAAAAAAAAATCACAGAAATAATGAAATAAAGAAGAAAATACAGAAAACGTGTGGCATTTGTACGTTGTGTGCTTTTCCCAGGATTTATTCTCATCCTAGGAAAACCTTTACGTCTATGTCTGTGAGGTCCGTGTTAATGAAAGAGGTGAGTGGGATTGGAGGGTGGAACAAAGATGAAAATGAACTCTACATACCCATACCCGATACATACCCAACATATTTATAGCCAGAGAAGGCCAGCAGGTCTATGGTGGTGAGGTCGGTGTTGACAGTGACCAGGTAGAGGGACAGGAGCACAGCCAGCACCTCCATAATCAGCCACACCAACGCTGAGCTGGCCTGCACACCCAGCAGCTCCGGAGAAAACCTGTGGGGCAGGGGGTGAAGGGATTATTCTGAATCAACACCGTGTAAGCAAAGTACTTTGGAAAAATACAGCTGAAAATACAGCTGAGTTCAGATCTGTTGCTCATAATATATGCTGAGAGTTATCCAGCAAGGCCCTGGGTCTGAGGATGCCTAGACATGATTCCGGGGGGACCTGAGGATGTCTAGGGGTGATTCCAGTATCCCTGCTCTGGGTAGGAAGGGATGGCGTCTCTGTTAGTTTAGGATGACGCTATCTCCCCTCATACAAGAAATGATAGCAGGAGGGTTTTTGTGAAATGTCACTATTGTTTTGGATGCAGTAAAGAACCAACGAAAAAGATAACGAGGCCCAGCCATTTTATGGCCTTCCGCTGGCCTTCCGGAGCTAGGCAGTCCTCCAACTAGCATATAAGCAGGTACGCTCAAGGCAGTATTCAGTCTTCCCCGGGGATAGACTCATGCTTGTTTCTGTTTGAGATCTTGAATAGAAATAAAGCCTTCTCTACACTCTGTCCAACTCCAGATCATCATTTTTGCAGTCTCCAGTTTTTCACAATCTTAAAGCTTGGGTGCCAACTTAGAAAGATTTTTGCAGTCATCTGGCCCTGTCTGTGAGCAGCTTTTTTGCCATGACAGGGGACACGTTGTTGTCTCTCTGTATATTAATGGACGGTGACCTGTAGCAGCCAGCAGTACGTCCTGGTGGACAGGGGAAAATCGTACTTTCATCCTATCAGAATAATTGCCGCTTCTTTCTGTTTCGCTGTGAATTTTTAAAAAGCTTAGGCTGATACGCTCAGTAGTATGCAAAGAGAAAGAGAGCAGCAATGGTAGAGCAAGCTAGAGCTAGAATGGAGTGAGGGAGCTGAAGTAGAGAGAACAAACGTTTTTCAAGGTTTCTGAATCACTGTGACCACAAGACGTTCTTCATAATACAGTCATACCTGTAAACAAAAAAGTTTAGGCTGAGAGGCACAGCAGTTTGCGAGATTAACCGCAAACAGACACACACACAGACACATGGATACATCGGACCAAATGCTTGATCTCCTGATGAAGATAACTACTGATAATGCAAACTAGTATCCTGATAACCACTAGTTCATCAAAACAATTCATAGAAGCACAGATAGTATGTTTGTCTGTTTTGCAAGCCCAGGGTCAAGTCTGCCACCAGTCTAAATTTCATAATGCGGGTGTTGTGTATACCTGTTCTGTGTGCCCAGGGCCAGGCCAGCCACCAGGACATATGTGATGAAGCCCATAGCTGGAATGTAGAGATCAGGAGCGTTCACATCAAAGCGAGGAGCCACAGGAGTATCCTGCTGGTAGCTCACCTCCCAGTTCTGTAACACACACACACACACACACACACACACACACACACACACACA
>OMLF01002499.1:18486-31563 GCA_900302615.1 Holocentrus rufus | reverse complement strand
GACTGTTTAAGTGAGTATATAAAATGTGAGCTTGGAAGAGATGGGAGCATAAAGAAGAGCAAAAAGGCAGTAAATGAGCGAATGAGTGAGTGAATTCATGAGTAGAGAGAGAGAGAGAGAGAGAGAGAGAGAGAGAGAGAGGGTTACCCACAATAAAACCACTGGACTGAGCCTCTCTCATCATGACTGAACATTGATCTGTTTTATGAACCAACAAAACAGAACAATTCTCCAGAGTCTGGCAGGGCCAGAAAAGCAATCAACCAGTGCTCTCGCAACACCTCTGTTTTCCTCTTGAGTAATCCCTCATGTCACCGTCTGGATCACTCACTTTGAGATTTGATCTCACAGAGCCAAGTCTCAGCTGCATGTCATTTTTGGACTGATCTCCCAAAACTGGCATTCATCTGATGATCACAGAAGAGAAAGACTTGCCAAGTACAGTTAATATCCAATTAACCTGATTGGTGAACCCAAATCCCTTCTCCCATGGGCTGCCACTCTTGATAATGCCCCCAATTAAAGCACAATATTAGAAGCCTTCGCCTCGTTACATGGCTATTATCAGAGGGTCCAGTTGCCCCTCGTTAGAGTAAATCGCTCTCATTTGCTTATTCAAGATGGCAGCATGTGAATGGCTGTTTGGCATCCTTCTGAAAGACAGAGATCTTTGATGTGCAATAATGAGTGACTGTTGGGTTCCTCTTTTTCCTCAAACAAATCTACTGTGTAAAACCACTGCTTACATCATTTCCCATCAACGGAGCTGATTTATCGATGGAAAACAAACAACACTTTTTCTGTAGCATAATCACTTTAAGCTTTGAGAGACATCTGTTTGTATTTAACCCTTCGGCTCAGTGCAATTTCATTTTTGTGAAGACTGCAGATTAAGGCTATACTAAGTTCATCGGGAATCTCCCTCGCACACACACACACACACACACACACACACAGTCCCCTCTCTCCTTCCTCACTCATCAGCTGCTTCTCAAACAAAAGCTTCTGATGGCCTCCATGCCTCTATTCAAACGAAGCACAAGTGCTTTTGAAAGTAATTGATGTTATGAAGTATGAGCCGAACATGTTGATAATCAGAAGGTAATTAATGGCATCTAATCCCTTTGCTGTTGTGCCCAGAGCTCCTATCTCCCCATCTGGCTATGGAATGGGATTAATCATTGATTAAACTAGGGAAGTGTAGAGAGGCACAAACATAGAAAGAAAGAAAGAATGAAAGAAAGAAAGAAAGGAGACAGAGAACGATAGAGAAAGGGAGTCATGTGGCAAACTCAGAAATAAATGATTTCACTTATTTGTCTAAATTGATTATAACCTCATAAATGTTCTGTCGTTTGATTTTCTGTACCATTGAGTTTTGTACTCTTTTTTCCCCCCTATCTCTATGATGTTCTTCCAAAGTAAATGTAATGTATTAATTGTATTGAAATGCCTAAAGGCAATATTGGCTCTTATCCATTCATTCCAACAAATCTCACCTAAACTGAACAGCACTGAACTGAATTGAACTGAACTGAATTGAACTGGACTGAGCTGAATTGAAATGAACTGAAACAAATCAAATTGTACTGAATCAAATTGAACTCAAATGAATTTAACTGAATTAAACTGTGTGCATACTACATACTAATCATACTACATACTAATACTAAGCATCACATACTGTATAGTCCGTAGTGCGTCAGCTGACTTGCATCATGTGACCTCTGTCAAGATGTCTTCTGCTGCCTTCCAACTTCTAATTTGAATAACAACTAGCAAACAAACACAAAAACCACGTACCTCAACAGTTATTTTGGTTTATTTCCTTCTTTACTGATGAGGTTTCTACCATCAGTTCTCTGAGCCTGACCAACTCGGTATGCTGCCAACAAAGCCTCACTTCTTTCCTTTTCCCATCTCACAGAGGAGCAAGTCTCCAAACTTCTGCTCGACTCTCATCCCACCCCCTGTCCATTGGACTCTACACCCTCCAGCCTCCTGCAGGCCATTTCACCCATACTAATCCCTGCGGTCACACACATCATCAACTCCTCACTTACAACAGGTGTGTTCCCCACTGCTTTTAAGCAAGCCTGGGCTACCCCACTGAAAAAAAAACATACACTCAAGCCCTCTCAGGTTGAAAATTACAGGCTGGTTTCACTCCTTTCCAAGACACTTGAGTGCACAGTCTTTAATCAAGTCTCTGAATTTCTTTCTAAGAACAACCTGCACGACCCTAACCAATTTGGCTTCAAACGTGGACACTCTACTGAGACTGTGCTCTTGTCTGTAGTGGAAACACTGCTATCAGCTAGAGCTGCTGGTCAGTCCTCTATCCTAATGATGCTTGACCTATCGGCTGCCTTTGACAAGGTTAATCACCAAACCCTCCTCTCCACACTCACTGAGCTCGGCTTCTCAGGATGTGCCCTCCGCTGGTTTGAGTCCTATCTCTCAGGAGGATCCTTCAGAGTTTCTTGGAGAGGGGACGTGTCTAAATCCCACTGTTTGCCCACAGGCATACCTCAAGTTCACATGGCTTCTCATACCATTCCTATGCTGACGATACCCAGCTCCTCCTATCGTTCCTGCCAGATGACCACAGCATGGATGAAGGACCGCCACCTTCAGCTTAACTCGTCAAAGACTGAACTCCTTGTCATCCCAGCCAGTCCCGTTGTACAACAACAGATCAGTATCCAGCTCAATTTCGCACTGCCCATTTCCACAAAGTCTGCCAAAAACTTGGGTGTCATCATTGATGACCAGCTAACCTTTAAGGACCATGTGGCTTCTGTTGCTCATTCATGCAGATTTGCCCTGTGCAACATCAGGAGGATCAGACCTTACTTGTCTGAGCATAATAAGTCTGTTCTCTTCTGTGCCAGACTCTTCTCTTCTGTGGTTCCTCGTTGGTAGAATGAGTTACCAAACTCCATTCAATTCACAGAGTCCCTCTCAATCTTTAAGAAAAGACATAAGACCAGTTAGTGAACACTTTCTCACCTGACGGACTGTGTAATATCTGAAATAAAACTAAACAAACAAACAAGCAAACCAGACTGTGTAATCCTAAAAAAAAAATCTATTCATCTATGCACTCTATGCATCACCATGTAGCACTGCCTCACAGCAGCCATGTCCTGCTGGACCAGAGCTTAGCTTTGTAGCACTTACTCTTATCAATGTCTCCAACTAGTACCTTGTTTGTGTTGTATTAAAATCTCATGTGTACGTTGCTTTGGCTAAAAGTGTCTGCTAAATGCCAAATTGTAATTGTAAACTATAATTTCTGGTTTTCTTGAACTTCTTTTACTGTTGCCCTCTGAGTAGCTCCTCCCTTTCCGCAACGCACTGCATTGTGGGACTGTAGTGTGCAGTCACTGCACACTCTAAATACTTAGTGAACTGAGCATGTGTGTCTGCATTCTTGAGTATACAGAATTTTTATACCTTTAGAATGTGAACACACTACTATACACACTACTACATGTTCAAAACTTGGTTAGAATGAGTATGTAGTATGTTTTTGGGCTGAACTCAACTGAATCAAATTGAAATGAATTGAACTGAAGTGAAATGCAGGGACATGGCGTGGCATGGACAGGTAAAGAGGAAGAGCCAGATTGAGAGACAAAGAAGGAAAGAAAGAAAGAAAGAAAGAAAGAAAGAGAAAGCTGTACTGTATACAGAATGAGTGAAAGGTTTCTTTCCCTTACCTCTCTGCCTCACAACTCTTCCTCTCTGAAAATAAGCAGGTTCAGCCAAACACAATATAAGGCTTCACAGTTTCTGGACAGTGTGTATTCTGAAGTAATCACGGTTATAATCAGAATCTCATGTGTTCTGTGCTTGAGCTTACGCAGTCTTTGGGGAAAAGTGCGCTTCTACTTAGGAAGTCAGTGGGGGAAGAGGATAATTGCTGTGCCGGGAGAAATGAGTGGTAAAACATCCAGTGTAAATAGATGTTTGTGTTTCTGCTGGGAGCTGTTGTAGCTCTGAAGCGGCGGTGGTAGGACCTCTCCACCAGCCAAAGGAAACAGAGGATGAGAGGCCGTACATGGCAATAATAGCAAACATTTTTGGCTCTATTTATACGGCTGCTGATTTCCACTGACAGGGGGGCTGTTTGTTTGTGTATGATGCCAGTTGCCTTGACAGGTTATTTGCTGGTACTGAGTCCCCTCGGATTTGAGGAGTCCATTTCTAAAGTGCTGCATAACCAGCTTGGAAGAAAAAGCGCGGCCTCATCATTCAAAGTGTCTACAATGAAAATTCTGTAAATATGCTATTTGGTCAACCAAGAACTCAAATTACCTTTTAAAAGTACCAACATTTCTCTTAATTTTGTGCTGTCCGTCATATTTAAGAGTAAGGCTGCCTTTTTTCAGATGGTGAGTGTGAATATGTCAATGGGGAATGCAACTGCTTTCCTGTTACTTGGTGAATTTGAAACAGATGCTTCCTTGCAGGCTTCTGCAAAGTGATGGAGTGATGGAGTTGGACCTGTTTTTGTGCCTCTGTATTGGACATTTTCCTATATATGTGAAGTTACCATTTTCAGAGTATATATCAGAGTATGATCCATTCCAGGTCTAAAAATGTGTCTTGAAAATAAATACAGCTCACCTGAGGAAAGTTTAGTTTAGTTAATACACTTTACCTGAAATATAATGCCTCTGTGGATTTCTCAGATCTGTTTTGTATTCATTTTTAATGTACTATAGTTTTAATTGTTTCCTCTTGTCTGTGTTTTGTGTCTGTGTGGCCTTTCATTCATTATTTCATTCATTATTTATTCCGCTCATGGTAAAGCACAGCTCCAGAAAGGAGAGAAAAGTGATTCACAATCAAAACACAATTCAATTTGCACATTCCATGACTGACAAGGAGCAGGGAGAGGAAAATCTTATTTAGCCTGCCCCTTACTCAAAACATAAACAGTAGAAATTAATGGTCTGTCAATTACAGCTACTTAATAATTACACTTACTTAACAACTAATACAGTAACATCAGAAAAAAAAGAATCAAAAGCCTTACACAATAATTCACCTCATATCTAAAATGTTTTTTTTTTCAATCTCATTTAAATGTACTAAACAAAAACATTTGCTTTCATATCTGACTGCTCTGTTGATCAGTGACATATGAGTACACCGTGTCCATTAAAACATCTTGATCTGCTTTGTGTGATTTTCAATGAAGCTGGCATGCAAACAAGCATGCATTTTTAACTGTCACTCAGTGAGAACGGACACAGAACGCGTGATTTAGTGACAAGCAGTAAACTTAATTATTACCAGGTTCAATAATGTATTAATATTACATTTTGGGGCCAAAAGATCTATTTCAAATTCAAATTGTGCCATTATAGCCTACATCATTTAGCATTAATGGTGTTTCTTCTCAAAACCAGGTGGCTTTTCTTAAAAAAAATGAATTATGAAAACTCAAGGCTATGACAAAGACAGAATAGGCCAATAAAGATTCAACACAAAGCGCCATTAATAAATCATTTTCCTTATAAGACGCAAGTGATCTGGAAACTGCTGTAACAGGGAAAGGAGCAAGAGAGAGAGAGAGAGAGAGAGAGAGAGAGAGAGAGAGAGAGAAAATAAGTGTGAGCGGGGCAGGACGGGAAGACGTGAGGACGGGAGGGGAGGGGGGGACAGGCTGAGACGGGAGTGAAAGGAATTTAAAATCAGGCTTGATGAGGCTCTCCCACACACAGTCGTCACTGAGGATGGCGACTAGTTCAAAAGCATCCTGTCTCCCGTGGAAAGGGTTTTATTACAAAAGGCTGAGCATCTATTTTGGAAAAACACTGACATCTGAATCAACTTCGCAAGAGCACAGTTTATTCCTCTCCTGCCCAAAAAAACCAAACAAAACAAAACAAAAGCAGAAACCCATCACGCATTTTACCTCGAGGATTCGTTTCATAAGAGTTGCTGAAACTTGCTGGGCGGCAGACAGACATTAGACTCTGACGGGACTCCGAAGGCCTCAGGTGGAATTCAAGCCAGACTCCAGCCGAGACTGAGTCAGACAGACAGCCAGTCAATTGCAGCTTTAATTAACTGAGCACATGTGTGTTGTTCTCCAAGGTGAATGGCAATCTGCGGCAGTTGTGCCTGGAATGCATAGCGATTCTGACTAATGCAGACAATACCTGAGAAAAGTCAACAGCTCAAGGTCGGCACTGCCAGCTATTCACCAAATCATGATTCAGCTATGAAAAGGAACAGGTTACTGACTCATGTGCTGACACAACAGAGTGGTAAATGTGGGTGTTTGGATGATTTTTGACATATTAGCACAACCTGAGTGATGCTGACAACAGCAAGTGACAAAACCTCTGTCATATGAGCAAAAAAAGAACAACATGCTTCCTTTTTTAAACTGTTCCGTGGAAACCTCCTTTTTCCAATGAATTTTCTCATTTCCTTGATTCGATTTCACAGCGTGCAGATGCAGTCAAGGCAATGTGGCAATGTTTTTTAATCTGGCTTTTCCTGTTTATGTATAAACAATGCCTGAAAATGATCTACTCCCCTTTCCCAGAAAGATGCTGAGTGACCTTGGAAGTGTGCATCATTCAGACATTGCGAAGGATGGGGAGACATTATTGCGATCTGCTCAGGCACGCTATGTTGAGCTGAATGTCATATGATCGTGTTATTCTATTACTAATGGACACAGTGGCTTCAAACTGCCGTCACAGGGAACGGACACAGATAAACAATGTGTATTAATAACCTAAGTTCTATTGTTCACAGCGTCCTGCATGGACCCTTTGGACAATGGGTGAGCTCTTATCATCTTTGTATTTGATGATATGTCATCATCAAACATGCACTGTCAGTTTCTGTGGCTTGTTGAGCTGATTCTGCACTATCCACACAAAGTCCTGTCATGGTATCACTTAAGTGGACCAAATATGCAATAATCACTTCAGATTATTCACATCATCATGCAGCGTTCAGCCATTTCCCTTTTTAATGTAAATAATGGAAATAAAATGTGAATGTGCCACTGTAATCACCTTGAAAAATGAAGAAAGTGTATCCATATTATTATTATGGGCACTGCTATGCTTTGTGGGAAACTGTATGGGAGAAAATGAGCTTGGTAGAGTGTGTCCTCTGGTGGAATTAAAGAGTACTGTCAGTGCTTCACGTCGTGGACGCTTTTAGTACAGCTGAGACACGTTGAGACAATTGATTTAAGAAAATATAGCAAAAATCTATTAGACTTTGTTGTCACCTCCCATAAGCCTATACTAAAAAGGAAAAGAAGGTAAAACGAGGGCTCGTCCGGGATTTGAACCCGGGACCTCTCGCACCCTAAGCGAGAATCATACCCCTAGACCAACGAGCCGCGGTGCGCTTGTGAACACATTATTTACTTCGTACAATTCGGCACACACCCAGAGGCCTATTAATACTTTAATGTGTTTATGTACCATGCCCTCACTATCAGTATCACTAGGTTTTGTCATAAATAAACTACAACTCTACAAAGACTTGACAGTCTGACTGATTAGTGTTACAGACTAGTAACTTTGTTTGGATAGGGTACATGTAAACATTACATGCTAACATTTACAAAAGGATAGAATTTGCCCTTTTTTCAGTGAACGAGTGGAAACTAAACAGCATGAAATCTGAATGTTCATGTTCACAAAATCAGCCTGTCGAGTGAAAGACGTGAACTGTCTTTCTGTCTGTGCCTGACATTTCCACAACAGTTTGCTTCTTTTTGATCAGTAAACTGTCAGCATACCTGCCGATTTCCCCAGATTTGTAGTTGAGTATTTTTATGCTAATCAACTACCAAAGTAGAAAGACTGAACGGATACGGCGATGATTGGATCAAACTTCCTGAGACTTACGTAATGATGAGAAAATGATGTGCTCACTAGACGCGGTAGACCTTTTGACGACAAAGTGACAATACGATAAATAGTGATCGAACAATTTTTTTGGTATCTGTTCACCTTCATGAGCTCCCGTTGTAGAAGCATACAAAGACCGTTAGAGTATATAATATTTTATAAAAAAAAGGTCTCTGATGCATGGCAGTTTCTCCAGACAGCATAAAATGTGTTGACACCAAAGAATAACAACAACATGGTCATTACTCATGAATTACTGAAAGGCTCTTATAAAGTACTAACTGAGTGACATCCACGCTGTGAATGATGTCATATCAACTGAGCACCGCTAGAGGTCGCCATGCAGTCATCCAGTGAAGGCTGGAAGTTGCTCACAGGCTTTTTGATGGATGAGAGCTGAGATCATCCAAGCCAAGCAAGAAGTGTCACTCTTACGTGCTTCCGGATTTGTTTCAGCCGCCGCCGAGGCTGCTTCTCAGGGAAGAGGCTTCTTCAGGAGGGAGTCAATCAAAGTGTCTCACTTTTGGCCCAGTGCCTCTTCTTTTCTGTCAGTGATCCAGCTGATTTAGTCAAACTGCACAGTGTTAAGGCACTGCGCCCAAATCCTGCAGAACCACTTGTGTGTAAGCATAGCATCAAATTTTACTGACCACCTTTCCCAGCTGATTGGCTTAAAGGGGCGTGTCTTACAGCATTGCCAAAAGGGGTGTGGCTTAGCACAAACAGTGCCTTAAACTGTTGCAACCCTCTGTGTCACTGGGCGCCCTCTTCAGTGTTTTAATAGCAAATCATAAAGCCTCTTAGGCTCTCATGTTAAAGACAGCGGGGTTACGTAAAGGAAATTGGTTTAAAGAAAAATTTCCAAAGGACCCCAAATTAGATTAAAAAGCCCTTTTATTGTCTTGACTATTCATTAGAAAGAGACAGAAAAAAATCTTTCTTTCTGCAATGTTTATCACTTTTTTTGTCAATGTACAAGCCTTTTTAACTGGTGTTTATAGCTTGTTACTCCTTGTGTGCTTTTTTCATGAATGAGTATTCCAGAAAACAACCAAAAGCAACTTTGTTCCTTATTATTTTCAGTGCATTCTATGAGGAGGAACATTTCAGGATATTCATGGAAATTCTTGTATTAATGAACTGCTGTTGGTATTTAGTTATTCTCATTGCCAGATTTCCTACCCATCGCATTCCAAAGACTGAAATAAGATGTAAATTATCTTAAGTTCAGGGAGTTTTCTCCCACTCAGCCTGTTTCTGATTATCACAATCTTCAATAAAAGGGAAAAAAAGGTTGCAGAACAGAGTCTGTTCTCAACATGCTGATAGTAAATTTTAAGATATGAACTACTGGTGCAGTTATGGCTGATTAAAAAGATATAGCCTGTGGTTTGTCTAGACCAAATTAAACACAAAAGTGTTTCAGGTGTGGACCACATTGGTCACAAAGATGACAGCTATATCTATGTTTTCTATGTCTGAAGCAAAATTAAAGGAGAGAGCAGTGGGGTTAAAACCCCAATAGGTGGACCAGTTTTTGCTATAGAATAATTCATATCCCAAATAGAAATTTATGATGAGAATCATGTGAAACCAGACCTACATATTTTTGAAAAAGTTGACCCCCATAAAAGAGAAACCCTGTGTGTGTGTGTGTGTGTGTTTGTGTGTGTGTGTGTGTGTGTGTGTGTGTGTGTGTGTGTGTGTGTTAGACTCAGAGATAGAGTGTCTACATGCATGACTGTGACCTTGAGTCTCAGCTCATGTGAAATCAATACAAAGTGCACAACTGCTTACAAGCAAACAAAAATACTTTTATTATTAAGAAGTAGCCACAGATTCAATAAATTAACAGTTCGTTTATGAAAGCAGGCCAAGTTTAAAAAAATAAGACAATGAAACCAAACACTCCAGAATAGAGGCTTTACTCTATTCTGATGGAAGACTGGATTTATGCACAACAGTTTTACCACACAGTATAAAAATGAAGACTAACTCCAAGAGATTTTTGTAACCTTTAAAAACCAGAGACTTTGACCATTGAGCCGTGAAAACACGCCTGACTCGCCTCCTGGATCACAGCAACAGCTTAGGTGAGGCCGGGTGACGTCATATGTGAAGGTGTGGAGGAACGAGGCGGGATGACGCCCTCAGAGACTCCCAGGCAGTTTGCTTGTGTTTCTAACAGATGGCAGCTTCAGTTCAGACACCCATAGCAGGACGGATAGGCACAGATTTCACAAGGATCCAAAGGCGTGATGCTTTTCACTGGGAAATACAGAAGAACACGCAGTGTAAATATTTACCTGATGTGAAATATGTTTATCTGCTACACATGGGCCCTCTTATCCCATTTATTTGAATATTGCTAATATTGACAATGGGAGGGAATGTATCAGTCTCGCTTGCCAAGAGATACACCAGTGAATATGTCCTCTTTGTCTAGTCTGCTTAATGGTCCCCAAAGACTATTTGCTCAGCCTTTTATAAGCCTTTTGTCTGTAATGACTATTTCAGAGCCACTCAGAGGTGCAGCAGCAGAGCAGGATGTGCATTATACAACACGTAAACACTCGACTATCTAGGAATCCATTTGAGATAACTCACTGTTTGACTGTGGTTAACATCTGCTGCACGACAGCATGATGGGTTCCTCAGACCGAGGCCCGCGCCTGCTGTCATTATCTCTAATCATGAGTTGGAGAGCACGCGTTTGAGTGGGGACACGGCAGATTAACCAGAGTCTTGAAAGGCCCGAGTGAAACTGCTCACTGCATGAAAGCAAAACTTCTCATTGAATCTTCACAGGTCATTTTTGTTCACTACCTAATATGAGAAAGACTTTGAAATCTTTGAAAAGATGGTTTCTGGGAAAAGATACCCAGTATATGAGGTAAGCATGCTGTATGCATCCAAATGTGTGCAAGCTCCTTTTATTAACCATTTAGATCATATTCAGCAGCTGCTGTTGAGGATTGGGATGTGCGTGTTTTTGTTCTGCAGTTATTACTAAGCAGGTATCGTTTCATTGGCACAACTCATAAACCATGCAGTACCCTCAGGAACCATATTAATGCAACAAGTGTGCTGTTTATACTATGAGAAGGAAACTGATGTCTAGGGACTTTCTTCACATTCATATGTTGATCAGAAAAGTCATTAAGAAGAGACTTGCAATGAAATCAACTAATCAATTAAAAAAAAAAATCAACCATTTAATTGAAAAGCATCCAGCATTCCCCTGCTTTATTTTATATATAGCACTGCCATACCTAGTGTGGAGAAGACGGCGGCTGTCCCCTTCTCCTGGCACACTGGCAGGAAAACCTCTGGCAGGGCAGGGTTGGCGCAGACCACTGCAATGCTGGTGGAGGCCAGATGAGGGTTCATGTGGTCATCTACATCCATCAGCTCCTTCAGCTGCTTCACGTCCTCCAAGTGGAAGCTCCTGTCACCGACCTGGAGAGGAACGGCAACACTTTGAGACCACGCGTCTTTCCGGGGGACATGCTTTGGACGGAAGTGCTAAAGTTGAAGCCCACTTCGAGTCGAGGGTGAGCTCGAATGTGAAGGCCACTTTTGGTAAGTGAAGTGGCAGTGCAGGATAGATCACATGATAATTGACTGAATAAGTGGTGGCGAATCAGAGGATTCTTTTTCCCATTTTATGCTAGAGGATATGAAACATATCCTCAGATGAATCTGCAATATCTGGATTTTCCATATCAGCTGGAATTACATGATAAGGAGAGTATTATCAAAGTGATGCACTCACTGATTCATGATAGCAATAAAGAAAAAAATAGATCAGCTTTGACAAAATATTGTAACTCGGATTAAAAAGAGTTTAAAGCTAATGAAGAGGATGAATACAAGAAAGAAACAGTGCCAATAACAAACCAAGCAGCCCTCTGACCCAGTGAACAATGTAAACATTCGATCATTATTTCCAAGAACAGGTACTACTCACTTTAACCTGCACAGCCAGAGATCCCCTCCAGACACACAGCACCAGCAGCAGGGCGACACTCAGCGCTGTCATTTTCATTTTCAGACCAGGTCGAGATGCCTCAGGGATTAGAGGTGTTTCTTCTGTGGCAGCTGTGTCTCCACTCTGCCGCTTATAAAGGAGCCGGTCACAGTAGTAAGTGACTTATTAACAAAGGTAATTGGCAGAGGTTGGAGAGGTGGGGGACTGCGAGCCAGACAAGAATTGTCATGATTCGAAGATAACCAAAGATGAAAGGCTAAGTCCATGGGATCCTCTTTTTTTTTTTTTGTTTATAACCTCTATCTTTTTTTTTTTTTGGTTTATAACCTCTATCATCTTTTTTGTTGTTTATAACCTCTGTCTCTGTGGTTCCCTCCGTCAGTGGGACGTCCTCATGTTGACTTTGGGCTCCAGACTTACGCACCCAATGCCACACCATCCTGTTATAAATCTGATCTTCTGTCTCTCTCCCACACACATTAGTCACTGACCTGTCTGATAAGGAGGTGGCCATATGTATCATGACAATACATATAGGTCAACGGCTCTTGTTTAAATAAGAGTGATATTTGTTAACAATGACATTTTCCAGCTGCACAGAAACGTTTTAGTCTACTTTAAACAGAAATGTATGTTCCTATATAATCTTGAAACACCCCAAAGTAGTTAGGCACACCTTTCTTAATTTAAAATACTGGTTACTCTCTTTTCTCAAAACAAAAAATACAACATTATAAAAAAAAAAAAAAAAAAAAAAAAAGGTAACTCTGATCTTAGACACTTCAATAGACTGGTGTGAAAAGGGGAAGCTCTCTCTTGAAGTTAGATAACAGAAAACCAAGGGTCAAATCTGTGACATCAGTATGAGTCAAACCCTGGAACTCCTCCATCAGCAATGAATTATAGCCTGACTTTGTGTGCTCACACTTTCACTTACTCTCAAATACTATGACTAGAAAGCCAATTCCTAGAAATACTGTCCATAGACTGTGCTGTCACATTGATTTGAATCTCTATGGAGACTACATTGTGAATAATCAACAAAATGCCAGTCGCAGTATCTGAAATAGGGTACATTTTCTGGAGTGGAACTAGTATAGCACTCCAATATATATATATATATATATATATATATATATATATATATATATATATGTATGTCTGTGTGTGTGTGTGTGTGTG
>OMLF01002487.1:20905-43257 GCA_900302615.1 Holocentrus rufus | reverse complement strand
CTAGTGAACATAGAAAACTGAGGGACATGTACATCATTTTCTTATTTTATTCAGTAACAAAGGGATCACACTGACAGGATCTGAAAAATGTATGTATTCATTAGAAATAACATTAAAAAATACATATTAAAACTGGGGACAACTAAAAACGTAAGGTCTGTTACACCAGCTGTACTGATGCCCTGATGATGCACCTTGTACCAGAAATGTAAGTATGGAACTCCAACAGACCAGAGGGTCCACTCAGCGGACAGGAACAAAGTCAGTATCTGTGGGTATCAGGGTGACGGCCTGGTGATATGCTTCTAGCTCCGTTGTATGTCCTGCATAATCACAACACATATTACAAACTCGCCACCCAATCCATTACTACAACACGCAGAGTAAGGCATCGATTATGAATAATTATGTACGAAATGTACGGTCGGAACCTAACATTACATAACGTTACGTTGCCTAAGATAAATATACAAGTATATGGCTAGACATGTAGCTGGCTAGCTAGCTTGGTAGTCAGCTGTTTTGTCATAGATAGCGTTACAAGAATTTTGAAACAACGCCACAGAAATAACCTAAATCTTTAAAGATAATACATGGCTACATGTTGCAAAATGTATTTATGAATTCATTACTCACCCCAAAAAGATTCATCGCTTGACGTGTTGGATCTGTCTGGTCTCAATTCGTTTGACCTGGACCTCTACACAAATGCACTGAGAACGAGGAAACCTGGCAACTCATTTGCTTGGAGCGGCT
Source organism: Holocentrus rufus (assembly GCA_900302615.1). NCBI lineage: Eukaryota > Metazoa > Chordata > Actinopteri > Holocentriformes > Holocentridae > Holocentrus > Holocentrus rufus. The sequence continues at coordinate 42,501 of OMLF01002487.1, read as the reverse complement.
CTAGACCGCAGTACTCCCTAGGCACACTAGATGGGACCAAAAAATCCCAAATCTTGCCAAATCTTGTATCTAGCACCTTTAAATATAAAATCTTGAATATTAGGAATAATATTGCAACTTCCTCTGCTGGTGGGTGTGACCTCTCTTCTTCCTCAATCCCAACTCCGTGCCATGTTGCCAATTCTCTGTCCAACTTTGCTCTTATTCAGCGTAGTGAACTGCAGGAAGTGGTGCAGCAGTTAGGTTCTGCAACATGTGCTCGCGACCCAATGCCTACTAAGTTGTTTAAAAATGTTTTCAGCTGTTTGATTGATGATGTCCTTGAGATTGTTAACACCTCTCTTCACTCTGGGATCTTCCCCACTGGTCTCAAACATGCTATTATAACACCTTTGTTAAAAAAGAATAGTCTTGATCCATGTGCTTTTGAAAACTACAGACCAATCTCAAACCTTCCATTCTTGGGAAAAATTCTTGAAAAGGTTGTATACCAACAATTACATATGTATCTGTCAGAGTTTACCACAGTACAGAAACTGCCCTGGTCAGAGTTGTTAATGACCTTAAAATTAGCTCTGACAACCATAAAGCTTCTATTCTTGTGCTTCTTGACCTCAGTGCCGCCTTCGATACAGTTGACCACATAATTCTTCTCCGCCGGCACAGTTCTCAACTGGCTTTCCTCATATCTTAGTGGTAGATCTTTCTCGGTTTCCATTGGTAACTTTGAATCAGATGAAGTCAGTATTTCATACGGAGTCCCTCAAGGGTCAATTCTTGGTCTGCTGCTGTTTAATTTATATATGCTCCCACTCAGTGTTGGGTGTAACGCGTTACAAAGTAACGCGTTACAAAGTAGACAAAGTAGACAGCGCTACCGGTAATGGCTCCTCACAAGAAATATGATGTGAAATTCAAGTTAAACGTAGTCCAATATGCAGAGCAATTTTTATTATATTTGGTTAGCACTGGGTTGAATGGAAACCATTCCCATAATAATAATAATGGCAGGTTCCAATTAATCGCAGGTTCCTTATAATCGCCCGTTGAATTGAGTGATAGTGGCCCGGGCTACTATTTGGAAATTTACGGTAAGGTACTACCACCAACATCAAAATCCAAAATAAATAAGCTTGCATGCATACCTATACCAGTATTGACAAGGCCAGTCTGTTGTTGGCGTAATAAAGACTCTAAAGAACACATCTTATGCATCTCAGGCAATTATAGAGTAATAAAGAAAAAAAATGTAACTAGTAATATAACTAGTTACTTTCTACAGGGAGTAATAAAGTAAAGTAAGGCATTACTATTTTTGAGAGTAATATGTAATATGTAATGTATTACTTTTCTGAGTAACTAGCCCCAACACTGGTGAACACCTCAAGAAGAGGTGCAGCTAAAAATATTTCCCTCAATCTGTTTTCAGCATAGTGCTTACCAATCAATCGTTGTACCAATATTAATGTTTTGTTGTTTTTTTTTGGCTTGCTTTTTTTTTAAAAGCTTGAATGTCAGTCCTGGTCCTTCTTTCTTTTTGGAGTCTGTATGTTCTCCCTGTACTCATGCGGGTTTCCTCCCATAGTCCAAAAACAAGCAAGTCATTTGGATGGCAGATCCTAAACTGCCCTTAGATGAGAAAGTGAGCATCATTGTTTGTCTATGTATTAGTCCTGTGAAGGACTGGTCATCTTGACCTTGAATATGAATAAGTAGAGGACATGAACAAGAAAACAAAACATTTCTTTGTTGTATAAATACAACCAAATCATATCTTATTATCATCAAAAATGAAGCACTTCTTCAAGCCAAATTGATGTGCCCATTTCATTCAGCTGGAAAAGGATAAGCTGACACTCAATGCACCTGTACTTTGTGTAGAAGATGAAAAGGTTCTGTTACAGCAGCATGCTTTTTTGTCATTGAGGTGCAGCTGCATACACATGCTAAACAATCCAATTACAGAACATAATCCTACCACATAATCCTACGAAAGGTTTCCAGAACAATAAATGGCCATCTAGAGGGAGGGCCACCCAAAAAGGAAAAAATACATTTTGTATCTGAGAGAAGATGAAAAGGTATTTTCCTCTTTGCTAGTAACAAAGGTACCAATCATACTTGTTACTGAAGCTTGCTTGTTGCTTTTTTGTTGTTATGGTACTGTTGATATCAGAATGGCAGTGGGCTCCTGGCCCATATCTGAATTTGTGCCTGAGGCACGCAGTACAGTGGCAAGGTCTTTAAAAAGATGGTGATGCCAAGCCTGAGTTGGAGAAAAAATAAAATGAATTAGTAAGCAGTCCTTCACACACTAGCTTTCCTCATTGACTTTGTTCTAGCATGCAGCCTGAACATTGTGTTTCAATGTCAAAATAAATAAATAAATAAATCCATAAAAGAAATAGGAAGATAAAACACACGGTATCCCTCTCCAATAAAAATGTCATCTATATATTCTCAGAGCTGAAATGCAATGAAATAGCTTTCTGATGGCAGAGGCAGATTCTGAGTGATGAAACTGTTGCCACATCGCCACATTTTGTCCTCATAATAATAATCAGTCGCTTTCAAGGACGCCAGTCACCTGTCAATTTGTTTCCCCTAGCCAAACAAGCAGATTAGCTTTCTTTTTCACTCTGATAACATTTTCAACCAGGAGGAAATATAATTCTTTACTTGCTGTCAGTCTGACAACAGAATAAAATAAGGTGCCATGCTACCAAATTGACCAAACTGTGTGCAACTAAAGATAAGATGCAGATGTGAGCTGTAAGTTGAATTGAGTTGAAAATTTACTTAGAGAATTCAGTCAAGCTCATGCAGACCTCGTTTGGCTCTGCAAACTTTGCCCTGGCAACAACAGAGCTTCTCTTCAAAGTTGAGGCAGATGTTACAGTAATTCCTTCTTAAAGGATGAGCCTGGGTCTTATTGACATAGTCTTTTCCATCATGTCTCATGGCTAAGATAGTTTTTTATGCACCTGCTTCATTGTCGAGTTATTTGGAGATGAACAGTCAGTCTCTTGGCTTCACAATGGCATTCCGTGGGCATATTTATATACAGGTTCAATGTACATCACACAAGCCAGGTTTATCAATTTTTGGAAGGATTGTCTTCAAATAACTCTGCAATGAGTTCTACAGCGAGTTCTGCAGTTACAATCAGTGCAAAATAATGAAAGTACATAACATGTGTTTCAAGGTAGCCTGACATGTGTTTCACAGGTTTGCGCAGGTAGTGTCTGTAGTGTTTTCAGTTTGTTTTGGCAGAACTTACAGCAGAACTGTCAAAAATGGGATTGGAGTGTCACCAAACTGGAGTAAATTTATAATGTCTTATGCTCAAATGGGCTGCCTTGCCTCACCCTGGTGGCTGCTACACATCAATAATGCAAGATGCACACTGGCCCAACTGCACTCACAAAACAAGATATATAAACTGCTGGTTGTCATTAATTCAATTGCAAACCTGTATATAAAAAAGAAAACCCTCGAAGAGTGGATACGATCTTCAAAATCAAAGTCAGTCCATTTGAAAGCAGTGGGTTCTTAGAGACGTGAAAGCTATAAAGACCTGGCTGCTGCGTCTGTCTACAGTAAATTTTCGCAAATTGCTATAATCAAGTGCATTTATGCAGGGTGGGACTGAAAATGATTCTCTTATCCTAAATGTTACTCTGATGAGGCGCGGTCGGTAGCAGCGCTGTTATCCAAGTCCCCACCAACCCACGGTGGCTTGAGAAGCCAATCGGAGAGCTTCCACAAGGCAATCAAGGCCTCCCATTGTGTGGATAAGATGTGAGAGGAGGAATTATGACAACAGGGAGTGGATCAGAAGAAGTGCTCTCTTCCCATGGGATATGAGTTTGCATTAAGAAAGGCCATTCTTTGTTGATCCCTCTACTGTATCCCCTTGCCAAGAATCAACCAGTGACTTATGCTGCAGCTTCCATGAAAGTGCAATTTATTCCTCACAAAGTTCACTGTTCCTGATTGACAGAGAAATAACTGCCACAAAATATAATAAATAAATAAACAAATAAATTAAGGAAAAAAACATGTATTTTGCAAGCTGATATTACCATGGACAGAGGCTTGGCAATCAATAAACAATGCAGCAGTTTGAATCAATAACGTCTTCCCTGAGTCAGACTCTCCAATCTATGGTGCTTGATTTGTCCTGTGAAGGAGGGGGTACACTTCCTCTAGCCATAGACAAACCATAATTCTTGCCTCCCCATTGCCTTTACAATTACAGTGGCTGTATTAAAGCAATTTTTCATTCAAAGTCCCAAGGCTGAGGGGAAACAAATAGGCTGAGCACAAATTCTTAGTCTTGGGCCTGTTCAGAACTCCTGTACACCGCTCTCCCTCGCTCTGCCTTTCCCACACTCACATTAAAGATCGACTGAGTCCTGCTGCTGTGCCACAAGGGAGCCAACCCACCGGGAAATTACATCCGAGAAGGTCGATAGTTATTCAATCAGACGTATAGGTGTGAGAATGGTGAGGATGAAACAGCAGAGTTTGGCTTAATGGTGGGAGATGATGGGCAGACAAGGAAGGAAGTGGCTCAGATTGATACGGTAGGCACACTTCAGGTCAAGACTTTGTCAACTAGCTCAGTACCAGGACATGATCACCACAATTATAATGCTGAATTTTACACATCAGAATTGTAAATACAATAAAATACCCCATCTTACCTCTCCTATGACCCACACAGCCACCAACCCAAATGCCAAAATGCAATGACGTTTTCATGTGAAGTTCCAATAAAATTGAACAGCAAAGATCAGTGAAAGTGTTCCACCATAGTGTCCTATATTTTGCAATGTCATAACTCCAAAACTGAAGCCAAATGAAAAAACAGAATTCACTGCGTCAAGTTGATGAATAACAATGTTAGGTTGGCCCTGCACTGACTCATCTCGACCTACAAACATAAGCCCAGACCTGTTAAATCTGTGCAAAAATGTAAAGAACTGCTTAATGGCCTGCAACGCTTTCTTCATCAAACACAAAAAAGTCATCAGATATTTTGATGGAAAAAATTTCCACTGGCTCATTTACTTTTAGACGGACTTGCAACTGCACTACTATTGTGGAAAGTTCTCTTTGCAGATCTCTTCCTTGCAGATGTAAACTTTTAGGTCAAATGGTCAAGTATAAGCCAATTGTGAAGAAATTCACTACATGGAGAAACAATGCAAGAAGGCGAATCATTATTGTGAATGAAGGGTTTGCAGTTGCGTCAATTACCAGAAAAGGTCTTCGTCGGATAGGAAATCTTACTGATTGACTTTTAGCCATAAAGAACTCAATGTCTCGTAGCGTCCTTAAACGAAATAAAAAAAAAAAAAAACTGAGGTCCTCATCATTGGTGTTGATAACATTCCTTAAAACCTTAAGCAAGTACTCGGTGTGCTGACTTCTAACATTAAAGCATAATTCCAGCATTGGGGCAACCTGTCCCATTGCAAGTACGTCCACTAATAGCGCTTACTGTACAGGCTCAGATTATTATAAGTGTCTGACAACATTATCATCCCTTCAGAGATAGATGTGTGAAACAGAAGTCTCACTCAAGGAGAAGTCTTGCTCTGAAATCCCATGGGAGGTGAGTTGTTGCAGGAAGACAACAGTGTAAACATGAGAGAGCAGTCCAGGGAAGAGTGGAACCAATACAGAGCTGAAATTCAGAAAGCGTAGCTTAGTGTTATCTAAAGATTAAAGAAATAAACAGTGGTTTGTGTTTGCGCATTTCCGAGTTGTGCCAACAGAATGTTGTGCGACTCTTCGCGCAGCTGTCATAGACTACCATTGTTAGATAGGGATAAGCTGAAGCTGTGGCTAGTTGTGCTACAAATGGATGCTAACACTCCTGTCCGGACACTGTGCCTTGCAAACCATCGGGGCTGCGGTGACTATTTGGATCACTACTGCCAGCCAAAGAAGAGAAGTCCTATACCAAAGCACTTTGCTGAAAGAAAAACACTGTTCCAAGAGTGGAGAGACCTGCTGCACACAGAGTGAAGGTAATGCGCACTGAGTGCCAGCACTTTCCATAATGTTGTCAGACACTTATAATATTAAACTGAGTCTGTCTGTCTGCAAAAACAAGCACTTTTAGTGGACGTACTTTGACATGGACAGGTTGCCCCATCGGATTACGTGACAGCCGTGTTTCCTGTTGGCCAATTAAAGCATTCTCACTCAACATTGGACAGATTCCAAAACTTTTTGTTTCAATTAATCATTTAGGTTAGGTTAAAAAATCTGGAATTATCCTTTAAGCTATGCTTTAAGTTATTTTTGACCCCATATTTAAATTTTGCCCCACATCTCAAGAATCTCCTCCAATAGTCTTTATTCAGTTACAAACACTGCCAAAATCAGACAATTCCTCTCATTTGAAAACAATGAAAAAATATTCATGCTTTTGTGTCATCATGTTTGGATGTATTGTGATGCTCTGTTTGCCTGCCTTAATTAAGGAGCTGTTGTCTGCCTCCAGCTAGTCCAAAATGCAGCATCTAGTCTTACAAAGACCAGAGGAAGGGAGCAAATTATTCCAGTGCTGGCTACTCTTCATTGGTTACCAGTGGAATTCAGTATCAGTTTCAAAATACTCATGATAATCTATGAGGCGTGTCATGGAGCAGCCCCTGAACATTCTGTATATCGTAGCTACTGTCTTGTTACTGCCTCTTGTAGTATGCAAGCCAAATGAAGTGACTTGCTATAACTATTTAGCTATATTTATTTCATTATGCAAAAAGTGAAGTAGGTCGTGCTTGTCTTATCAGGGAGCTGATTGATCATTATAACAGATACCTAAACAAGTCAAAATAGATTTGAGCATTTATAGCTCTTAAAATTAATAATGGAGTTTTCTATGTAAACAACATGGCATTTTTTACATTAATAATTTACTCACTCTTGATGAAAGGAGCTCTTGTTCATCTTCATGCTGCTATAGTCTTTGAACCAGGTTTGGCTGACAATTGTGTAAGCTATTTATTAGATTTGCATAAGAACGTAATGCTTGCTGGTGACTGACTAACTTGTAAATTAAATAGAGGTACTTTTGATAAGAAATGATTAATCAGTGAGTCATACACTGCAGGGAGCTTCAATCTTTAGCCAGTGTTTTGGGACTCTGAAACCAGCACAGGAATCTTCTATGTCTAAGGATTATATTAAAAGAAGCGACTGTTTTTATCTCATCTACAGCAAATTTCTGTCAGTGTATAACAGTGTAGCATGAACTCACCCAAGAGACAGAGTTAAATGTCTAATTTCTGTCTTGTGGAATGTTTCAGCTCATCTTAGTTTGAATTTTACCAGTGACAGGGCAATTATCACCATTTAGTGTCTACTACTGATTACTAAATCAGTAGTACGCTTCCTTTATCAAGCACATTTGATGCATTACTACTAGGAGTCTTCTGATGGGTTCAGAGGGATAAGTGAATGACCTTGAGATTTCTTGAGAAATGAGGGTACCAAATTTATTATGTAGAGCTTATGCTCCTTTAAAAATGTTGTTTAATTGATGCACCAAACCTTCTGTGCACATTAATTACAGATGACAGTCTTAAAAAGACATAAGAAATTATAAAAATCAAGCACACTTACGAGAGCAGGGTGGTTATTGTATAACCACCCTGTATGCTGTTGTATACTTTAGAGATTACATAAGACAGCAGCCTTTTGAATATTATAGTGAAACAAGCAAACAAAGAACCTTTAGCTTTGGTAAAAATGAAAGTGTAAGTAAAATCAGGTAGAGGGCAGTTTGAGTCCCAGGCACATGGGCTTGGTACAGTAAAATCTTCAACATAGAGCAGGAGATAACTGATAAGACACTAATAACACCGTATCACAGTGGTGAACATTTGCCATCACAACACCATAACGAGCACATGGGATTCCTTGGCAAGCAGATGGGTCACAAACACATATGGGATTTTCTTAACAATAAGTGGCATGACAAAAAAGGGCAGCGACCCACAAGAAACGTCTATAAAGAAAGACTGCTTTGTCAGGCAATGGATTAAAATAGTATGCAACATCAAAACAAACTCCATGCATCACTGAGGGGACATAATTATTTAGGGGGCAAGGACCCAAAGGGTTTAAACCTGTGCAAAAAATAGGGGGTTAACAAATTCCCCAAAGGTAAAACAAAATGAAAAGAAAACAAAACTTGCCATGTAGTTTGCCGTGGTCACACCCGGGTATGCAAGATCAAAACGGGTAACCAGTGCAGGCTGCAGGTAAGAAATGAAAGACAAGATCACTAGCCAGTATATTTGACAAGAAGAGAGAAAAAGAGAAGAAGAGAGAGAGGGAGAGCAAGAGAGGGAAACTGTAAACCTACTGCATATGCATAAGGATAAAAAAGTATTAGTAATGGTTACCCAGTCATACATTGTGAGTGTAATGGAGAGGGAAAAAGTTACCGAGTAAGCTACAACAAGAGCAGGACGGAGAAGGGAAAAAATGTTTAAACTAGAGTAAGATTTGATGAAGATGAGAGGGAGAGGACCAGTCTGGCTTCCTGCATTATTTTTTTGAATGAGGAAGAGCCTCTTATAAGTACCCATGGGTAGACATTGCCTCCACAGACCAACTGTTTCTTGTGCAAGAAGACACTCATGTTTTCACCCATGTCTCAGCACAGAAACAGCCCTTTGTTTAATCCTCCTTGATCTTAGTGCTGTGTTTGATAGAATTCACCATACTATTCTCATTGACCGCAATCATCATTTATCAGGCATCTCTGGCCCTGCCCTCAAATTGTTTACTTCTTATCAGACAGACAGTTTTCAGCTACTTTAAATAACACAGTCTCATCCCCGGTCCACATGAAATATGGCGTACCTCAAGGTTCTGTCCTAGGTCCACTTTTTTCTCTCTCTAAATGCTCCTGCAAAGCAATATATTAAGCAAACACAGGATCAACTTTCATTGTTATGCAAATGAACCAGATCTATCTACCCATACATCCTTCCAACCCTGCCTATGTAACTTCTCTTATGTCAGATCTCTAGAACCTAAAATACTGGATGGCTCAAAACTTCGTACAGTTAAATGACAATAACTATTAAGTTATTTTATTTGCTCCACCTTCCACCTCAACCTTAATCCAACAGCATCTTCGTGTCGTAACAGCTAGTGAAAAATCTTCAACCAGAACCATCTTAGAAATATTTCTAAAGTGTTTTTTTTTTTAAAATTAAACATGTCACACTTGCAGCTAGATCAATATGCAGCAGCAAGACTTTAAACTTGTACATCAAGAACAGAACACATTACTCCAATTTTAACCTCCCTTCACCGGTTACACCTCAGGTTTCCAACTGATTTTAAGATACAGTAATATTGATAATATTTAAAGGATGGACTGGCCTCGCGCCAGCTTATCTTACATACATGGACTTCTAACCCCCTACAAGCCAGGACGCAGCCTAAGATCCTCAGACAAGGCCCTTCTCACAGTCCCCACAGTTCTCACAATATGCTGAGGACTATTGGTGACTAAGGCCCCCACTCTTTGGAATAACTTGGCTGAGGATATCAGGAGGGCAAATTTAGTTGTGACTTTTAAATCCCTTCTAAAAACCCACTTTTGGGCTTGCTTTTAGTACCTAATTTATTTTACTTACTTATTTATCTATTCTTAATTTTCTGCTTTTATTCTTAATTTTCTGCTGTTCATTTGTGATTTTAATGTTTTGCTCTCTCAACCTCTGCTGTTATCCTATTTTTACTCTGATACTGTTGTAACGTTCTTTGTAACTCTGTTTTAAAGGTCCTATATAAATTAAGTTTTTTTAATTATTATTATCCATGCATTTGACTTTCTGTGTTTTAGAGGTTGTTAATGGCACATCAACAAACAAATACCTCAACTGTCCCCGCTAGCAGCGTCAACGGTCAACACCCCCATAACCAAGTTGCAGCCATCCTTTAAGGCATTAATCTTCTTTCTCAATCAACGCCTATGCAGGTACGGCAGCATATCTTTTCCCACCTACTGATTTTCCTTTTACCACCGGGACCTTAAGTTATGGCCAATTTTCTTAGAGACATCACAGTTCAACATAATGCCCTGAAAAGCATGCAAACTCGAAACTTTTTTTTTTTTGGTTGACGTACAAAATTGTTGAGTTTTATATTAACGGGGAACAAATAAGACCATTGTCAGAGGATCAGTAGCATCTACTGTCTAGAAGAACCCGTGCTACTGGGTCCAATTCTAGGAAAAATCTTCAACATTAATTTAAGGCACAATGGGAGATTGCTTTGCAGCACAAAAGGGGGCACTGTTCACTGTTCTTCAAACCAAGCTAAAGTTTTCAGACTTTGTGGCAGTAACAGATTGTGGAAGAGTGAAAGTGTGATGGAAAAATCAATTCTAAATTGTTTATCCTCTTAAGATAGAGACAGCAAATGCACACCGAGTGACACCAGGGAAGAGGAGCAAGAACAAGTAGCAGTATTCTCTTTCAAACAGGGTGTGATGAGGTTTATGGGAATAAAGTCTATGTATGTAATTAATTTTGAGAAACACTTGAACTGACAGTACCACTGTCATGAGATAGAGGCAACCAATAAAAGCGACCATGGTCTTATTTGTTCATGGTATTTACACCAAGGTAACAATTCATTTGACAAAAATATGGTTCCCATAGCAACTTACACATTACATCAGAATATCTTCTCGTTTTCTTTGTTGCTTCTTCCGGATAAAGGCTGGGTCAGTTGCGTTATCTGATCATTTCTCCACTAACTATCCATTCATGAAAAGATGCCTGAAGGAATGCGTCTGCTTATCAAGTGTTCATTCGTCAAAATGTGAATAAAAGAGGAACTGTCAGCAAACCACTCACAAATGTTAGAATGCATATAATTAAGCAACAGACCATGAGAATCCACAGCCATTTATTTTCAACGTATTGCTTTTATAAAAATGCGGCAACAGATCATTGTATTAAATAGGATGCAAAAGTTCAATACATCTTACAAAGAAGTGTAGCTTCAACAGTAGCTAAAGTGGCTGCTAGTTACACACAATTAGCAGTATGAGTGGTGATTGCTGAGTTAGTTCCGTTTTGTCAACTCCAATCTTAGTTATCATTACTAGAGTGAAACCATACTAGTTTTTTCATGAATGTTGTAGCAGTGGCTTTAGTGCATCACAGCACATTTCTATCTGTTTTTTGATGTGATAAATATTTACCATCAAGCTAAAATATTATCCCATTTAAAAGTCCAATCCTGCTGTTCCAGGTCTTAACCTGGACATAAGAGAACATTATCAGGTATTAAAGTCAACAAAACTAGTAAAATTAAGTTGAAAGTTATCAGAGAGAAAATAAAGGATATGTAGATGGACATCAGCTCCAGTGGTGAAAAGCCCTAGGTTAATTGTGATGAGAACTATGTTGCATAGTCTGTAACATTTCATGATATAGAAAATTTTTGAGGTTTTGAGGATATTTCCAACATGGCAAGTGTGATTTTTTTTAGCTTTGGTACTCTAAGCAGTGGAAATTTCCCTCATAGCCTGCTGCTGAAAGTCAGTGGAATCATTTTCCTGTCTGAGATTAAGCCAGTGAACCAGACTGTGTTCTGCTTTTCAAAAAGACCTAGTTAACACTCATTATCCAACAACAATGCCACAATATCACAAGGGATAGTGTGTCCAATCACATCTGTTCATATGGGGAGCAGTGTTTCTGCTATTCATGTGTCCACTTGCCAAAAATAAAAAATAAAAATAAAAATAAAAAATAAAAAACACGTCAAAGAGGTCATCAAGGTCACAGTCAGTCAAGTGTTCATCTGCCACAGTAACCAATCAAATGCTCTATAAACTACATCAGTAAGTTTAAAGTTTATCAGAGTCAGAATAATTTGTAATTTGATATCAACTGAACTTAAGAGTATGGTGCATATCTCTCTTGTGAAGTCAATTACACCAGAAGCTGGAATGAAAAAATGCTATTGAACATATTTCTTAAACCAGTTAAACATGGATTACATAACTGGGAGACTGATAGTGCCATCAGTCAGAGAGCAATGGGAAGTTCTATAGCCAAAGCAGCATACCAGATCCTGTCCACAACCCACAACAATGGTTTCCCTTTGTTTGCTGTATTTGAATTTTAACTCCATTCAGTTTTCTGCACACTGCCACTCTGACGGGGTTAATTTAAAAATAGGTCAACAACAAAGCAAAATAGTCATTAATTTTTTAGGGCCCTCCCTGCATTCGATGATAAATGATTGCATAAGCACAAAGGTGGAAAAGTATATTCAAGATTTAGAATCTTGCATGAATTAGTGGCGCTAAATGTTTTTAGTTATACTGTAAATCATAGTCATCTTGAGGCTGAAACCACCAATATGCAGAAAATTCATTCTCCATTCACTAAATCACAATGAATGGTTTGCCAAGTGTGACTGCAAACTTTGCCTCAGATGAACTGCAGTTTAACTCTGGTTCATTTACAACATTGCCCCCTACTGGCACAAACTCAGATTAGAAACAGCCACTTCACAATGAACTCCTAGCTCTGTCAGTGGCTGTTTTTTCAATATATGGGAATGAGCAGATGAAACTCCCAGACGTAATTAGATAACTGTCAGTATAATCTTATCTCATGCATTAAAGCACACTGCATTATTTGATCTATGACCCCGGTTATTTCACAATCTGAGATTATATTCCTGTGCTATAACCCTTAGACTCTTAAACCTTCCGCAAACCCGGATGGAATCTACATGGAGACTCAGTCGTGGGCAAGTATGGGGCACTAAGAGGGCACTGAGCTATTAGAGGCTTATTGGAAAAGTCAGGAGACACACTGAAGACAATGGCAGAGGGAGAATATGTGCAAGGAATGAGAGAGTGAGAGAGAGAGTGAAAGAAAGAGGTTGTTTTATCTTTTCCTTTTCTACAGTGATACGAAAAAGAAAAAAACACAAACTGACAGGCATGGCACTGTCACCCATCGCTTCTCCAGATCAGTGCAACAAAAGACAGCAAAGCATAATGAAAGGGGAAAACAGTTGCTAACGATTAGAATCTATCTTAAGAATACAAACTGGGAATGTCGACATGATTGCATTCACAGCATTAGCTTGCTGCATTCAGCCATACTCTACTGTATGCTTTCCCCATGCTAAATAAATACAGTAAGTTATTTAACTTACAGTTGGTTAACACAGAATATTTATTCCACCTGTTGTCTGGATGTTATTCTGTTTTATCTATTTCTATTCTATCTCTCTTCTTCTCTCTGAATAAAACCATCAGCCCAATGTCTGTAAAATAAAATGTAAAGAACAGATAAAAACAGGTATGTTATTACCTTATCATCACTCATGTTAAAAACTTAACGGTGGCTTCTTATTCTACTGCTGCCTCATTTTCCTAAACCAATATAGTATCACAAATTTGTCATGTTTAGCACAATGATATTAATTTGAGAGGGAAAAAGTTATTCTACCTATCCCTAGGCTACCGAAAGACTAAAAAGAGAAAAAAGCCCACTATTTACATATAAATATGTATATATACATATATATATACAGTATATGGTATATGTGTTTTTACTAAAAATACATAATTAAATGAGTAAATTAACAAATACTGATCAGTATTTGTTGCGGAGTTTGTGGAAACATTCAAAATAAATACAAAAGAGAAGAAGGAGAGAGAGACTGAGAGGAGGCCATGTTGGCAGTCATTCATGGTGCTGAACAGGGATGAAGGTCGGGGGATTGTGATTTCTATGCCAGGTGAGAAAAAACACATTGGGGGCAGCAGGAAAGAGGTTGGGACGCTGACCTTGAGAGGGGAGATGTGGGAATGGGACACGTAGCCGTGCACATTCTCGATCTCCGACAGGTTCTTCTCGGACACGTGCACGAGCTCGGGGGCACGAACCTCGTTGGTGATGCGCGGGAAGCCCTGGTCGAGAGGCGGCGAGTCATCTTCCTGGTAGTGGTACTGCTTCAGCAAGTGAAGAGAGACAAGAAGGTGGGACAAGAAGAAAGGGCAGACATCAAGAGAGGAAGGAGAGGAAAGAGAGGAACAAAGCAAAGTCAGTAACAGAATGACATTTGCATTTGCATTCATAGATCATCACATGTGAATGTGTGTTACTGTTTTCACTGGTAATGACAACAGCAAACAGGGTGCTAAGAACACTGAACACATAAACTTTGATAATGTGTCAAAAACGTGTACATATCTTCATGTTGGATTCATGTTTGGTTTGTTTTTTTTCTTTTTTATGTGGCCACTTTTGGACAATGTTAACTTTAAAATCGATACTCTTCAAAAGCAGTAGCTATGTAAATTGAACTAGAAGTCCCTATAGAAAGATCACAAGAATATTCCAGTAATAACATAGGAGATAGATAGATAGATAGATAGATAGATAGATAGATAGATAGATAGATAAAATTAAAAACTATAAAAATTTTTCCCTGTTTTTTCTGTAGTTGTTTTGTTGCTGTTGTAGCTGTTTTCAGTGGACACATGTAAACAAGGCCATTTTACAATACAAATTTCGGTTATGATAAGAATTGCAATTGTGACAGGACTGTTATACCATGATGTTGTGGCATGTATAATATGAAATATACAGGCCGTGTCTCAAATCCAGGATGACTTTCTTTAACCGTGATACCATCTCCATACCTATTCAGATCCCATTCTGAAGGGAGATGATGGAACCACAGATGATTTAACTGAATAACTTGTTTGCTATGAATATCAGATATGTTTATATCTACATCATGACCAAACATACAAGAAAAAATGTATTTGAACACTGACATTCATTTGAAATATTTTGACTGGTTAAATAGTTCACTTCATATATACCTGAAGCACAGAAGAAGAAAATGTTGTGTCCAAAATGTATTTCCAAAACATCAGCTGACTAAACCGTTCTGAGTGAACAACGAAAACAGGTGTATCTTAAATTTTAGGACAGTAGATTGATCTTTCAGAAAGCCTTTCTCAAAGCGGAGACTTCTGCTCATCATTAAACTTGGCAGGTGTTGAAGAACTTCATTCTTCCCTCTTCAGTTCTTGATGGTGTCACAACGTTTTGTGGGATATGTTTTCTTTCCTCTGCGTCTAAGAAGCCATGCTATGCTTTCTCCTAAGTTCTTCACAACAACATGTGCTAGATGTTTCTCACCCATCCAACCCAAATGAGCCACCAACGGCACCTGGAAATTTCCCCTGTGTGACCTAAATTGAAAGTTTCCTTGGATTTGAGACAGAGCCGTTGTATGGTGGCGTCCTGAGCTTCACCCAGCTTTTGCAACAACAACAAATTCATATGACAGAAAATGGAGCCCTGTAAAACATGCAGAGCCATCAAAATGTCATCAATGGCACTGTTTTAATGGCAATGCTCTTCAGAGAACATGTAGTGGAAACACATGGACATGAGAGTGAACTATGGCTCTGAGATGTTTTTGGATGGTGCTGTACAACCCACAAACCTTGACCCCAATAAACCCAAGAAGTTGATTTAATAAATAAACTCTGATTGTGGTATGCGTCGTGAATCATGTGAGTCATGAAAACAGAGGAATGAGCCTTCTTTTACTTTGCGATGTACTGCGATGATACTGCGATGATCAAAACAATGAAAGCAATGGTCTGGGCAAGAACAGGCAGCCCTGCCTCAAGAGTCATGGTATGACAGAGTGCCAGGATGTTACTGTAACATGTAAGTGAGACGGGGCGACACAACCAACACCCCCCCTCTGTCTCTCACCCAGGGAGCGTTCGTCAAGGCAGGGTTCATGCAGGGTGGGGGCTGGCCGTTGTGGGGTGACCCCTGCACTGCCGGTGGCCTGTTCTGGAAAGAGCAACACGACCACATGTGACCAGCAGTTGGAGACCAAGAGCATTAGCAGGCCTGACTAAGACGACAGCACAGCGGGGACTGGGTTTTAAGCACCGCTTGCTTTCGTTACTCTTTCAATAGCATCGACTGGGGAATAAAATGCAAATCAGGTCAGTGACAACAACAATACCCCCCCATCCCCACCCCAACCCCCAGGTCTACAAACAATCAGTCAACCCAAAGAAATCAGACATCCAACCAACGCATCCACACAAACGCAACCACAGCAGCAAGAGGTAAGAAGCTCATTACAAGGGACAGGTACGTAGGTGTGTGTAACGCACAGACACAGAATTCAGCGCATGGGTGACAGAGACGGTTAGGATGATTGCAAACGTAAATGGACACACAAGCACAGAGGTAGAAAAGGAATAAATGGAGAGACAACACTCACAACATAGCTCCACGGCATGGTGAAAGACTCAGGGAAAATTGAATTGTTGACTAGCAGACCTGACACCATTCTTTGAAGATTCGAAAAAGGTTTAGAAAATTATCCGGCATCCGGAGTTTTAGGAATCAAGTGGGTATCTTCTCAGAGCAAATATTGTTTGTGGTAATGAGGTACATGTCAAAAAGACTGTTTTAACAGCACTTAAACAACACTTAGTAGCTAGCTGAAGGTCAGCATCTGGGAAGATTTATACATTAAAGTCACAACACCAAACACCAAAGTCATGCTCTAATCCTAATCCGGATTGACTGGCATTTAAATGGGGCAAAATGTAAGTCATGATAAAACAGGCACCATGAGGCCCACAACTCTTATGTTTAATTTGTCCACAGTGCAGACAAGGAAACATAACAGGTAGACACAAACAGCAGCGACAACAGAAACAAACACCAAGGGGTTAAACAAACAGAAGTGAAGGGATCTCCGAGCGAACAGCGCGGTTAGCCGCATCGCTGAGATGCAACCCAATTGCAACGCCCCAGCGATTACAGTTATTTTTGATGAGGCCCTAAGGCAGCGTTGTAAAGAGCTGCATTCTAGTGGCAGCAGGATGCAGCTCTGGGCCAATGATATATCAGCTACTGGGGCTACTAAAAATAGAAGTACATTCTGTAATTTTTGCCTGAGCTCTATTCTCATGCATGAATTCCTACAATCCAGTAAATGAAGGGGACGTGGAGAAGTGGGGTGTCAGATGAAAATTCTCCTTACAATGCCTATACTCTTTTTTACATTAAAATTACACAAATAGACAGGATGTACATTATTAGTCTGTTTGTCACATGCCTTAATTCCCCTGTTTACCTGAAAAATTGTCTTCTTAGTGTCATAGTAACAGCAGTAAGGAAAGCAGTAAAAAAAATCAAAGTACACAAAAGCTTAACATGTGACAGACGGAAACATTAACATTGTTTCTCCACGCTGGCGCCATTTGACAGAGACGAAAGGGTGAGGAAGTGATGCAGAGCTGGCTGCTATACTGCTAGACAGGTAGCATGCTAGCCAGTTAGCTATATTATCTCACAGTTCACCAGATGTATCATGTATGAAGTTACTAAACTGAGGGGGAGGAGGGCAGGACTTCCTGTTCAGCTCTTTTCTCCAATCCAAAATGCACATACTGTAGCTTTAATGTTAGAATAGACTCAATCCATGTCTGTGTCCTTGGACTTTTAATCAGCCAAACATTTTTCCCTGCTGTATCTGCCATTCATTCATTACTCGCTATATATATATAGCCATTTGACAGTATATGCAGCAAATCACAGAATTAATGAAATGTGTTGATCAAGTGCCATATGCCATGCCATAAAATGCCATGCCATAAAAATGACTTGTGGGAAAAGAACAGTGGACCATTTAGTGTTGACACTTCATCCATTCACTGTCAAGATGAATGGAGGCAAATGGAGCAGGGGCAGTTACACGTATGCAGGGCACGTACGCTCTACGCTCACTGTGATACTGGTATTTCAAGGGGCTATTATGCCATAGGTAGGCAGAGCCTCATTGAAGCAGCTGAAACGGTTTTGCAGCACACACTGTAATTACTGCCATCCAAGAGGGTTAATCAGTAGCCGTCAAGTGATGCGATGGTGCAAAGTGTTTCTGCTTGACAATGCAAGGCGGCAACAGGAAAGATGAGCTCCCCTCTCTTTGCTGTCACCAATAAATCCCCCTCCACTGCCTTCAGCTCTTACCCACCAACGGCTAGTTTAGAAAAGCTGGTCATATAAGGACAGCTTACACCAAAAAGAAGACGACAGTGTTTGCAGTGTTTCATGTTGCGGCGATGCTTGGGGGCAATTGCACTTTTGATCCCAGTAATAATTTTAGTGCAGGTTGCTGTGCTGCAAAATTGTTTTCATCATGATAGAAACATGAGTTCTAAATATTACAACTGCTTTATGTTGTAGTATTATTTTAATATACATTTACAAACATACATATATTATGTATGGACACAGAAACACATGCTCACACCTTTCTATTCTTATGAGGCAGACCACATGAATTCAGTGGGCTCTATTTTGGTGCTGGTGCAGATCAAGCATAGAGCTTTAGTGAGGGTGAAGTGGTACTTTAGTTGGCTGCAGGCGGAATTCCCTCTACCTACGCCACTTTCGTGCCTCGCCAAGACATTGCTTGCGCTGAAATGGCCAGAGAGTGCACTGGAGAGGTGTGTTAATGCAAAACTTGTGCTGCAGTGCAATTTTGGTGTCCAAAAATCTGCTCGCTCAAACCACGTCTTAGCGCATGTATATTTGCCTGTTTCACACGAACATAAATTCTCATAGCAGTAGACACATTCACTTGCACATTGTAAAAATGATTTCATTCCCTTAGTTTCATTAAGGAGGACTTGGAGGGGCCAGGGGCAGTGTCTGTTTGCTTCATGGGAGTATGGCCTGTTCCCAAACACAGATGTTGCCTCCACCGAGGCATCGCTACGAGGGAGGAAGGTCAGGTCTGCAGCTTCTACTGCTGCTTCGTTTTCCAAAGCAAGAAGATGGAAAAACCTTATGGGAAATTACGGGAAAGAGGTTCCAAGTATGGAAACTACAACCACACTGTAGCCCAAAATCATACTGTTCCTGTAATATAGTCAATTATAATAGCTTAGACTGGACGCTGCAAAGTTCTTCATATAATTTCATTGCGACGATACTGTAAAACCACACTTGTCTTCATCAACCTAACAGTTCAATGAGATTTCACAGTTAATGTGATTAAAAGCATTAAGCATCTCAAAGAGCCGCGCACCCGAGAGTATCTCTCCATAATACACTCACTCAATAAGTGTGTGCCCTTCTTAACTTTATGCACACTGGCTGATGGGAATCGTAGAACTGTCTGTGAACATATGAAATTTAGATGGCAGAAGAATGAGGTCCATCAGCTGGATTATGGAAGGTGAGCTGAGGAATACATAGTCATTTACTAATGCTTGGCACGAGATCAATTTCTGATGTCAAAAAGTTCAATTAAAAAAAAAAAAACCATTTTCCTCTCACCACTGCATGTGAAAACAGAGATTTCTTATTTTTCAGTGAACTTCTGTAGTTTCTATATTCATGTGTTTCTACATCAAGTGTCTCCATTGGCTCCTACAGTAACTAAGACATGAATATGTTTGCCTTTTTTCCATTTAAGGTTGAAGGCAGAAGATGATGAAATCTTCTAAGAAACCAAAGGAATTGGAATCAAGTACAATCCACAAGTGAACCACCTCCTGCACCCTAAATCTCAGTGAAGTGACCCAGTAGATTTGTCAGCAGGAAAGGCAAAAAAATTTTGAAAGGAAGTATTTTTTGTCAGCATGTGACACAACAACCTCAAGAAGTCGAAGTTTCCTCTATTAAGTCAATGAACTACAAATGATTAAGCTCAAATGCACTGGTCATGAATGATATCAAAAGCTGTGCATTGGAATGTTAACTATTCACATGCAACTCAAGAATATCCTTTATCTCACACTTTTTGAAACGATTTTAATGCAAGAGTGCCCAAGTTAAGGAGCATGTATACTATTCTATACTGGGACATGGAAAAATGATAACCGGCCCATGGTAGGATTGGTATAATGAGGTGAAAAGTTTGTACAAGCACATATCAAAGAAAGCTCAGAGCTAAAGACCATATCTACGGTGGAACCAATCAAAGTCTATCTGACCCGAAGCCTGAGAGAAGCCCAGTGACCTACAATATATGAGAAGCAGCACTACAGCCCAAGGTACAATCAGCCATACTATGGTTATGCAACTATATTAGGGCAGTGCAGAGCAGCGTTCTAGAGTGAGCTGTTGAGTGTATGAAGCCTGACATGAAAACAAGTCATATTTACAGGAAAAACTGTTAGGTGCCTAATATTTAAGGTTTCATTTCAAACCACTGCATTAATCCAGTTCACTGTAAAGTCCTGCTTACAGCACATGTTGTGTCCACATCAGCAGCGAAACACTTTACTATCAGCATGCCATGCTTTGCTACCGAGCACATCAAAGACCTCGTCTGAAATTGGTTGGTTATTCACAAAATCACTTCTCCAAGAATTTCTCTGTTGCTGGATGCTGCTCACAAAAAAGTTTGCTTTCTTACTCAGAAATTTAGCACACAGAGGTGCAAAAATTCCAAGGAATACATTTTGTGAAATAAAGCAGAAGCTCAAATGAAAGCCCACAACTCAAGAAAGTAATCTAAAAATGTATTACCTTGAAAAAATTTCACTTTTTTCTTTTAATTGGAAACTAGGTGAAGTATTGCAGCGGTAAGAATTTTTGTGTTTTGGTCAGCAAGGGCCGATCCACACATTTTGGGCTAGGACACCTTTCTTTCAAAGGTCACTTTTTCATTTTTTAGAGAAAAAGACAAAAAGAAATAAAAAAGACAAGATACAGATATGTTAAGATATCAACTATCAGCTAATTTTAGTTCCATTCAAAAAACATCTATCTAGCATGTAAATTAAAAAGAGAGAGAAAACTTCACTCTCACCATCTGTTTTGCCTCAACCAGCATGAAGTTTGTTCTGTTATACCATACTTTATACCATGATACTTATACCAACTACCTTTTACCATACTTCAAGTATCAAACCCCAATGTAACGTCCATTCACAAATTCCAATAATTCCAAACATCTAAACTAAGCAACATGCTGTTTGTGTGATGACCTGAGGCTACCTGCATGGGCCTGTTCATGATTTTAGTCACAGACTAGCAGAGGGACTGAAATACATAGATGGGGAATGAAATAAATAAATGAATGAAACTGAATAATGATCCAAAATTAATGAAAGTCCATGAACACTGTCCCCTCACACAAAGGGAAAAGGTCCTCTTTACAAACCAACAGTCTAGTTGATAGCTACATTCCCTGATGCTAACTTCCTGCATGCTAAATATAGTGATCTGCTTGTTGTTTAGATTATTGTAAATGCCGGCTGGCTTGGAGGAAGAAAAAAATGAGGCCTAGAATAACACATATTTTCAGCAGCAGTGACGCTGCTGAATAACTATTGAAATATTATCTGTCCGTACAGGCAGCAATGGGTCTGTGTGTCCGCAACCACACACTCCTGTTTGTCACTTTAATCATGCAGGTGCCTCGTCACAGAAATGGGTTACATTTGATTTGATAAAATTGAAAGGCAAAAAAAAAAAAAAAAAAAAAAGGCTCCCCCAACC
>OMLF01002487.1:3633-20885 GCA_900302615.1 Holocentrus rufus | reverse complement strand
AAAAAAAAAAAAAAAAAAAGGCTCCTCTATCACCTATGCAGTTTTCTGGAGGTGACACTGATAAGACTGACCCACATGTCTCTAGCACACGAGTAATGCTTTTAAGCCTCCATCTATCAAAGGTTTGTAGTCCTGAGAAAACTTTTAGGCTATACACAATCCTTGCCACACCGTTGCTTTAACCTGAAGCATAAAGCAAACATGACATTTTATCATTTTGATAAAAGGGCTGATATTTTTCTTTTGCTGGGTGTGAAAACCAGTTGTTTCAAAACTTCATTTTTTCCATTTTCCCCTTTTTTGTAAGTACGTGATGCAACATTGAACTTATCTTGTTCTTGTCCCACGTTGAACAGATCTTAATCTTCTATAAAATACAGAAAAGCCTTATATCTAAGTGCTTTTTTGACAGCCACGGTCATATTTGTTAAAAAAAAAAAGTGTGATAAAACTAAACTAGCAAAGACATTTATGTCTGTTGTGCTTCTCTTTCAACAAATGATATAATAGTTAATCAACCTAAAGATGTTTTATGCTTAAGGCAGAAGCATCAGGTTTTGCTTGGAATAAGCAGAATAAGACCTGAGTAGTTAGCATGAGCAGCAGCAGCCATACTGGCTGAAGAAACAAAACACTGATACCTGCAGAAACTAAAAGTTCATCAACAGAAAAACCGAGGAAAATGGTACTGGGCATCGCCACAGTAATGAACCTTTAGCACAAAAGCCAAAAAAATAAACAAAATAAAGTATATCTATTTCTATATATATCTATATCTGTAGACAGACAGATAGAAAGATACAGATATAGATGTATGCATGTAGGGGATTGCCACTTAAATGCATTCTAAAACGTGACTATAATGTGATCCCTTGGCCATCTATATTGAGCTCTGAAGCAATATGTTCCTGGAGGATATCTTAATAATTCTTTGTGACATTTGTAGAGGTCACAGACAGCTCAGGCTAAACATGATTAAAACAAGAATAGGCAAGAATAGGCCAGGTGACACTGGGAACTCACACCAGCTCCCAGTCACCACTGTGTCCAACAGAGATGTAAGTGAGTTCAAATGAAAGACAAGAAGTTTGGTACCAAACAGCAGGAGCTTCTAAAGGTGCTGAAACTGCAGCTGAAGTCAGTTTAAGGAGCTGGTGCCTGTAGCAGTGTACATAACTGAATAATAAAATACACTGTGTTTTGGTCTAGATTCACCACGTGCTGAGATTGGATCCCATTATCACCCCATCATCATCATTGTCTTCATCACAGTTAACAGAAGATGCAGCGCATGTCAAAAGAGGACTTTGCAGAAAAAAAAGAAAAAAAAAAAGACAAGGTATTTAATATTCTCTGAACCTACAGAGTCTTGGGCTGGAATCATGCATAACCAACAATATTAGTGCATCACATGTGCAAGAGCAGCCTCGCCCCCGAGCTACTTTTGTACTTTGTTCTATACAGTAGTATAACTCAGCCACGGCATTGAGGCATGATGAGGCCCACGTGAGTCTAATGGAGCACGGCTTGGAGAACTGACGTATACTTTAACCATGAGTGACTAGTGCTGCAGGGAGAGAGAGAGAGGGAGAGAGTGGTGGGAGAGAAAGACAGGAAGAGATGGAAGAAGAGGGCATCTGACCGCTGGCTGAAGGGTGAGAAAATGCACTTTTGCATGGTAAGGAGGAGGAAAGCGAGGGCAATAATGAGATTTATCAGGGGAGATACTGTAGGGGACTATTTTTAAATGCTTCGCGTTTCAGTTCCTGGGCTTTCACAAAAAGACACAATGTTCACAAAGGCTTCCCTCCATAGAGCAAGTAACCATCTCCCTCAGTCAATAAAGCTAATTAAAAAGTGATCTCCCTCAGCATCAAATAAAGAAACAGAGCAGAGGGCAATTGAGGGAGTTGGAGGTAAGGTGATGAAGTTGTCAATGAACGATGAAAGTGTCAATTGCTTGTGTTGATTTTGGATACTTGAGAGCGCGCTGGACTTGTAGGGAAAAGAAGAAATTTATAGAGCTGTAGTTTCCAAACCACTTAATGCAGTGAATGAAACCAGTCCCATCACAGAGAGGATCACTGCAGCTGCCGAGTGTCAAACCACTGCATGCTCAAGATCTGAAACTTTGGCAGTGAAAACCACAGTGACTCACTGCTCCTCGGTGGCCATTGTCTGAGGCGGCTCATATCAGCAGCTACCAAACCCTGGTAGCTTATTCTTCAGTCCACCGCTGACTTTAACACCAAAGCCAATTGTGTTTGTTTGTGTGTCTGGTCGGGGCAACGCTACAGCTGAGCAGTGGAGCTCAACAGTGAGGATCATCCCTCCAAGCAATGTACTGTTTTTTGCTGAGCCTCATACAGCATGTGGTGTCACCATGTTCCCACTATTTATAAATATTTCACACGTCACACCAAACTGGGTAGAGTTGTGCTGTTCTGTGCTAAGCTGGTGCTAAAACCTGGGAAGTGCTGCTTGATGACAATGTAGAGCTCGTTTTTCTGGAGAACAGTGCTTCAGAGGGCATTTACACACATGTCCTAAGTCGACAATCCATAAACTTATTCACAACTTCCAGAGTCCGAACTCTGAAGTTATTGTAGCTCTTATTTTTCAGTACAGAACTTTCCAGTTCGGTGTGATTTTCTCTCTTTTGGCAGTAAACGAAATGCTGCTTGAAAAACACACTTCGGGGTCACTCGGGGGAATGTCTTTCAGTGTTCACATATAAAGAAAAACAGGCAGAAATTTGTCAGATGAGGTAATTACACATGGTGCATGTTCAATTACAATTCCAGTAGAAATTGAAACCATGGTTGGCGTAAAATGTGCCAGTAAAGGTGAACAGTGCGCCAGCGCAAGAATGACAAGATATCTTCTCATATGTTGCCTTATGTTTTCAAATAAAGAACATAAATAGACCTTTTTCACAACACCCATTTTGTCATTAAATAGTAGGACAGGCATAGGTGTTAATTAATTAATTGAGAACCTCATTAATTGAGGTTCTGTTCCATTTAAATGCAGCAGTGAGCCAGCATGAACAATAACAGGAACCTTCATTAATTTTATGAGTAACACCTGTGCTTGCCCTGATATTTCAAAATAGCTGTGAAAAAGGTCTATGTTGTACTCTCTCTAGTGCAAAGCTCTGAAGGTAATCCTTGGCTTTTAGATCCACTACACTGTGATGTTAGGACTAGACCAAATTTTGCTACAGTATAACTGCATGGCATGGTAAACCACACCAAGAACAAGTTTGTATTTTCAGTTTAACTTGACGAACAATTCAGCACGCTCTCGTCTTGTAGTGCAATGTCTCTCAACGTGCGTGTCTGCAACATGCTGTGACTATCGGGCCGGCCGGCTCAGCTGTGCGCAAAGGCTAACCACTCACGTGTGGCGTTGTCATGCTTCACTGAGAGGATCCCTCCTCTCTGACGTTCACCACAGTCCCAGCCAGCACCATCAAGATGAGATGAAAATGCGGGGTGGCGTGGCCGAGGGCAGATTCAGAGCCTCTGTGCAGAATTAGTGTGGAATCTCCTGGCGGTTGTGTGCACTGACCCCTTTTTCAGTGGCTTTATATACCTACAGTAAGACTCGTTGCCCCCACTCTCTGCTCCAGCCCTAATTCCCACAGACAGCAGGAGGGAGAGCTGAGCTATGGGAAAACAAAAAGAGCACCTGCTCTCTGCCTTTCTTGCTTTTACGGTGAAACATACATATTTCTGCTGTCATCTAGTTTTTAAGCTTCAGTGCGATATGTTCTTTTTTTTTTGGTGAGCATTGGATTTTGCACCCACGCACTGTCCAGCTTTTTTCTGGCTGCTGTAGAATAAAAACTTTCTGTTATTTATGGGATTGTAGAGTAATCCTGTGGCACTGCCCATCACTCTGAGTCAAGATGTACCAACTCCTTTAGATCTGTGGTGACGGCTGTTTGTGCTTTTTTGATAGACATTAGGTGAAGTGGGTCTTGTTTACTAGGTTCCAAAAGAGTCTGAAGGTGGTGATCTTAGCAAAGAACACTGATGCAAAATCCAATTCTAGTGTTGCAAAAACAAATCTTAAAACAGACTCAACCCAGCTTCAAATCAGAGGCGAAAAAATGCAATTTAAATTTCAATTGGGACGGATGAATTAATAATCATAAAGCAAACATCTTGCTAAATAAAGTAGCTTGTAACCAAAGCTGCACACAAACACACAAAGCTTTTGTGGGCACCAGTGGATATAGTTTTAAACTGTGAGCAGCCTGCATAATGAAAACGTTCCAATCAGGAAGACAGATAGATGTTCACTCAGTTTGAAACAGGGGGAGGTCAAGGAAAAAAAGCACCTCCTCAAATGATATGGAAATCCTCTTAGCCATATTCTTTTATTCTGACACCGCAATATAATACTCTAGTGACATAAAGGATGAGGGATGAGAACAAAATTGAGGTCTGAATGACCTCAACAGAAACCTTAATACAAGAAGAAGCACACAGCTGAGAGGATTCTAAGAATCAGCTTGCTTTTCATCAAGGATTGGGTATAACAAGAAACCACATTTGTAATCATAGTCGTAATAGTTTATTTGATTATTGCAAAATAGCATCTGTTGCTACTCAAGAACCGAAGTGAAAAGGAGCTGAGGGCTGAGAGCAGAACAGCTTCATAACATTTAGGAACTATCACTGCAGCTGAGGTGGCAATTTTCCACAACACTAAGAAACTAAACTAAAAATTTAAAAGGAATCTGTGGTTTTCTTCTCCCTTCTCTCTATTTCTCCTCTGCTTCAGTACTTCGGTCCAAGTTTCTGATTCAGCATAAATATGGATCACTAAGCACATTAGTCACTGTACCTTGTTATTAAAGTCTCAAAACCGTAACAAATTTGTCAGCATGTGTAGACCTTGGCCTCTTACCTAACAAACTGATTACACCGGTATAATAAGCTTGACTCACAAAATATCATTAATACATACTTCATGCAAATGCCCTTGATATGACCCTTAAAATCTGCTTTGAGAATCTTATTTGTTATATCACAACAAACTCATTTTCCAGTACAGCTGTATGTGTCTGCTTTATTAAAGGCACGGCAACACACAAAGTGGGACTTGATAGCATTCAAAACGAATTTCGTTACAGCATCCTAGCTTGCTTCTTTATTAGCATATGATTGGTAGGCAACTAGAGAAAAGAAGAAGAAATAATCGCTGTTTTTTCTAATTTAGGCAAGATTCACTTTATAACTGCCACCGTTCCCCCAATGACAGAGTGAAACAGGTCGACCCGATGAGATTTCTTCAAAGCAAAAGATGTAAAAGAAAAGATGCAAACACCACAGCAAAAGTAAAGAGGAAACATATTCCTTGTGTCACAGCACGCTGAAGACAGGGGATTAATGTTGACCTGTCACCACGATAAATGAAGGGCAACAGGGATGGGGAAGTATTACGTTTGCTGCACATATGCTGGAATTCTGCCCTCATTAAGCCCCAGGAAGCATTAACACGGCTTTAAGGATTGCAGCTGGAAAAAAAAAAAAAGCACATGAAATCGACACTTTGCTGCTATCGTGCCAGCACTGCCTGTCAGGAAACATTTTCAATAATTCTTTGACTTGTCAGCTTATGTGCACCCTCTTTATCCTGCAGGACACTCACCTACTCACCTTAGAACCACATCTAAACAGCTGAAGCCCCCAAATCAAAGTCAAACTAAGAGAAGGAAAAAATAAACTTCTGTAATTCTCTAAATCACCACATTCTCCTGAACCCTAAAAGACAGCAGTCATCAACCTACCTTGCATCCAAACATCAACGACAAAGTGTTGTTGGTGCAGGCAACTTTGCAGTGGCACAGCACTGGGGTGCACTCTGGGCTTTTGACTATGGGAGACATTCCTGTACAAAAAACAACAACCGCCTGGATGGACTGTAGTGTAGCACTGAGCTCCAAAAGGACGAGGCAGAGCGACAAGAGGGGATAAGCTAGGACACAAAAAAAACCCCAAGACAGCTAGAAAGAGCGTTCACGCTTCACGACAAGAGAGAACGGCTTCGCGTACAATCTTATACTCAGACACACACCCTCATGCTATGTCTCCACCATACTCTCTCATTCCTGCTCTCCCTCTCTCTGTCTCTGTGAGCGATGCCCACTGTCCCTCTTTCTCCCTTTTCCCTCTCTCTCCACTCCACCTCGATTATCCTCACCACCCTCCTCCTCCTGTTACTCTACTTCCTTGGGGCTCTGCACATTCTCATGCCCCCAATCACCTCCGTATCTGAGGAAGCATTAATTTAAATCGCAGTGCAATGCACCACAGTACATATCCTTAAACAGTCTAAAATTCCACCTGGATTAGAAGCTATTGGCTGCGTTATGCCTTCAAAAACATTACATTAAGCATGTACCACAGTAGCAGCTGGTCAACCACTCAAGGACTGGAAATGTATTGATTTTCCAGCTGTACCGCCTGCCTTGATGCAATACCTAGCCTGAGGCTGAGGTAACCACCATTCAAAAAGCCTCCACGGGCATTAAAGAAGCAAACAGTGAGCACAAGCAGCCAACAATAAAAAAGGCCACATTGTTCACTGTGTTTTTTTAACAGGTTTTGTCTTCCAGAAGGTAGTTTTATTGCTCTTTCTTTACTTCCTGTTTCCCCATCATTTCCGGTTCCCTGCTCTGTGACTCCTCGCCTTGACTTCTCGTCAGTGGCCACATCCGCAGTACATGGCATATACATCTGAAGCATGTCCATCACTGAAAAGCCCATTTTCTGCAAACGAGTGACCTTATGAACACACAGTGATGCAGATCAATAATGTATAATTATCCCATGTATTTTAAAAAGTTGTCTATCACCACTTTACAGAAAAATGCCTTATATTGTATATTCATGAACTATAGTTTTTATACCTTCTGAACACTTCTGACATAATCTAGCTTTGCTCTAGTTACTAAGAATCGAAGAGTTAACAACCCTGCAGTTACTGCAGGGTTGTTAACAGACAGACAGACAAGTACAGATGCTGGCCAGTCCCACAGCACCACCAAAGTGTTCAACATCAGCTGTTGCTGTACTTCAAGTTAATAAAGAATAAAAAGGTACATTATTATAAGTCTGGTGATGAACAATATCTCCACTCCACTATCCTGCTGCACTCTGATATGTTAGCTGTCTCCCAATATCATAACTTGTTCACCAAAAATGTTTTGTTAGCATTGCCCAAAGTTTCACATCTGTTAAGTAAAACTGCTTTGCTAGCTACGACAGCTATCATAAAATACTGCCTCTAAACCCCCTGACAAACCACTGGCCATCAGTAGGCTTGGTGTTTGGGCCATCACGGGCTGCCTGTGATCGGCACTTGTCCGTGGTTTTTGTGATGTATCCCACACCACTGGCACTCGTCAGTGGCTAACCAGTCAATTCAGCGTATTGAAATGACAGCAGAGACTGTCAGTGAGAGGGGGCTTCCTGATTGGCTGTGAAGACCTTAGGGCAGCCCCAAATAGTCGACGTTAAAACAAGTTTTTATCAGTCAGTTAGTCGCAGCAAAAAAACAAAAAACAAAAACAAAAACAAAAAAATCTCCATTCGAGAGCTGCGCCTTACGCCTCGTGCTTTTAATTTGCAACCATGGAGACAGGACACTCTGTCATTAAAGAAGCTTTATGCCGGCTTACATTCCTGTTAACAGAATGGATGTATTATTGCACAAGAAATCCAAAGTGTGGGATCATTTTGAGAGGGTAAAAGAACGACCCCATGAGGGTGACATGTAAACTCTGCACTCGCTGTTAATTCGTCATCTTCAAATATGACGTATCATCTGGAACATGTATGTAGCCTAATGTTAGCTAGCAAGGCAGCATGGCCACTTTAGATAGCCTAGGCATTGTCATATGCGCGATTAGGCTAATTACCTCGCTTACTGCAAGTCTAATTTAATGTGCATTTCTATCCATGGGTGCATCTGCTTCAGAATCATTACCGCTTGTGCCGGTGTCGTTAATGTCCAGCTCGCGTCGCGTCGTGTCTGTGCTTGTAAAATTTAAATTTAAAAAATTCATTATTATGGATTTGTATTACTCTGTAGTGTAGCACAGTGTTGACAATGTTGGGCTACTTATGACATTCTTTCTGAGTCCTGGAGCGCAAACCTCTTTCTGACGTCCTCCAAAAATATATATTTAAATAACTGAATTAATATCATAAATGTGCAACAACTAGTCGACTAATGGCTTGCCGACTAGGAGAATCTTTGGTTGGGGGCAGCCCTAGTAGACTCAGTGAGTCAGGACGCAAGAGGAGAAGTGGAAATCAGCTTGTGTTGTTCTGGCAAAGAGCATATAAATTAGAGGAAGAGATGTATCTCAGGTCAAAATGAATTAGAACTGATCAAAGTTAGCTGCTGCCCATAGTGAACCTTATGTGCGAAGCTAACGTTAGCTATTCCTGCTGTGGGCGGAACTCTGTTATAAATATTCAATATGCTGAAATGTTCACATAAGGTGAACTGTTATTATGACAAGAAAATCCGTCCCTTTCACACATGACTCAGAAGACAGCTTTGGACCAAAACATTTGAAAACAATGTCTATGTAAATAAATTGCACCCATATAACAGTAAAAACCCCTTTCATCAAAAGATCTACAGAATTATAGTCAGAGTTAAACACCCCGAAATGTTGCTGAGATCAGACATATCTTAAATATGTTGCTCAAACAAATAAGCCTCATAGACTTTCATAAGTAGAAGAAAAATACAGTTCAACCCAATTGAGTTCAGCATCCTTATTGAGCTTGCAGTCCTTATTTTTTTGTCCAAAATGCTGACAGAAGTCGACCGTCTCCCTTCCTTTCCATTTCTCCAGTCATGGTACTAAAGCCAGCCAGCTTGTTAACCAGACAGATCCATCTGTGGTTAACAAACCTTTCACATGCAAATGTGCCAATTGAAACTTCTCATTAGAAATATCCATGATTTGTATTACGAAACCATTTGAACAGATTCAGTAGTGTGAAAATGACGGGCTAAAGATAGTCTGTTTCTTTATCTTTTCACTTCCTGAGGTTTCTGGTTTGTTTGTTTAATTTAAGAATAAAGACTAGTGCCCCCTGCTGGGAGGAAAAGGGGTTGCTGCAGCCTTGGAGCCGAAGTGAGAGGATCATTGCTTTTCACTGATGAGCCACTAGACTGCAGCGGGTGCCTCTTGCCGCGCCTCTAATGCTGCAGGGAGGAGTTATTTCCTCTCACACAGGTGCAGAACATGCGTGCATGTCAGCCGTCAGCTCTCTGCAGTGTCTTCAAAGACAACTTTTCGGCGACGTGAGTGATCAAAGTGATCTGACCATCAACCTCGGTCAGCGTTAGTTATTTGAGGTCAGCTTGATGTGTCCCTAGCTTAAGGGCCTCAAAGGCTCACCATAGTCAGCACGTTTTAATTTTTAGTAGTGGGTGACTGAAGCTGTAAAGGTTCTTTCCACAAAGTGATTTCCTTTGGCTTTCCCTGACTCAGCCAGCAGACCAGCTGATTTACCAAACCACTGAAAACAGAACAGAATGTGGGTTTATGTTATTTTAGTGGTTCTAGAGGAATAAATTATTTTAGTCGTTCATTTTGTATTCCATTTTGTTTATACTTTTATTTTTTGTAGAGAAACTTTTTAGTAATTTTATCTTGAATTATGGTTCTTCTGAAAGCTACGGAACCTATTAGTAGGCAGTATTATTGGATTTAAATCATGTAATATCAGCTTTAGCCTAAGTATATCTACATGCAAAAAGCATGACAGAGTTCCATTTTTTAATATATAAAATGAAATGATGACTTATAAAAGAATTATGCCTCAAACTAATGATTTCTCCCCCATATCAGTTAGCATTACAGTTTTTAATCACAACTAAGATTAATTTGTAGTATGTCCACCCCCTCTCTGGCACACATCTGAGCCCAAATTAGCCCAGCCGCCCCCTGACAGGCCTGTGACAACATACGGAGGTTGAACACTGCTTACACATCTTCATCTGGCAGGATGCCCAGGTAAGTGCTGAGGGCCCTGGGTGAAGTGCTGATGTGTGCATCCTAGGTGAAAATTACAAAATCACAGTAGGTTAATATCTTCAATAATCACACATCCCTCCGGGTTGATCTGGCTCCAGATCTTGCTGTCAGAATTTTGTGCTTTCCAATTGGCTGCTCGCACATTTGTGGCTCACACAACTGAGTTGTGTTGCAGTGTTTGTGCGACTGCAACACATGGGATACTTGACAGCTAGTACACTGAGAGTATCTACATATTGCCTATAGTACCACTGACTTTTCTGGGTGAAAGAGCCTGGAAATGCACATTTTTAGAAGCCTTTGTTTAAAAAAATATTATATTAGCTACCATAAACTGTATGTCATGCATACTGTCTTGTATCCAGATGATGTAACCCCAAAATGGTGCAGGTCAGCATGCAGAACTCAGCTGTGTCTAAACACTGAAGTTCTCACTTGGCTCCTCTGGAGCAACAACAGCATGTTTCTCCAAAAGGTGGCACAAGTACAGCAGCCACTGTGTGGCAGTGTTGTATACAGCTGTGCAAAGTAATTCGCTGATAATCTGTAAAAATCATAGTTACTGTACAGCAGTTTTTAAAGGGGAAGTCCTTTGGGGGGGTGCTAATAATTATGATTGTCAGTAAAGCCTGTTAATGTATGTGTGTGTGTGTACACATATTTTAATTTGATGCAATACAAATATTGTACAGCTGTTACATGCGAAACTGTTAGGCCTTTAAAGGATGGTGGACATTTTTTAATAAACTATAATTGCATTTAATCACATAAAAACACAGATTAGCCTATCACACACATAATTTGCGAACAATGCAATGATATAATATGCAAATACCATGGCTAATGCCAATATGCTAAAGCCATGATATAACTGGAAATATGCCACAGCTTTGAGGCCTAACTGATCTATGCTGTTTCTCTTCAGACCAATAATATTTCCAGTTTCTTTGATAGAAAAAAGTGCATCTCTTAAAGGGAATGTGACTGTCCTGCTGAGAGTGCCAACTTATGCATGAACTATCTAATGTTACTACAATCCTGGCAACCCATTGGGCAGGTGAGACAGAGGGGTTAATTTAAATACTGTCCCCTGCACCGCTGTAAGTCAGAGCCAGAGCCACACACACACACACACACATGTGGCATGAGTCAGAATAAGAGGATCTCCTCTCACAGAGGTGGCTGGAGGATGTGGGAGCACGACTTTCATGCACCAGCCATCACACATAAGACCACAGCAAACAAAACTCGTCACTGGCAATATCCAATTGGAGCAAAAAAACACCATCAAGGTAAACACATCCCTATGAGTGCATGGTGAGGCCGTGCTGCTCTTTGGTGTTTGTCTACCTAAAATAAAACTAGTGAACCAGTGAAAGCTGCACGTTCAAACCAACAAAAGTAACACCTAATATGTAGAAGTTTAAAACATGTTTCTCCCACTTTTCATTAGTCCCTTGCCTGCGGGAGAACGGTGTATGAGATCATTAACACTTTGGGGCATCAATGACTGCTCCTTATACAGCAGATCAGAGCTATGTAACAAAGCTACAGTAGTGGCAATATCAAGCCCTTTATAAAACAGACACGCTCCTGGGCATAGTGAAGAATGTGAAATTCTCCACAGTGCACGCTCATTAACCACTAAAGATCAGCGCATAATGCAGTGTGATCCGAACACAGCCACTAGATGGAGCTCTAACGTTGAGTATGTACCAGCGCTTCACTGCCGTCAGTTCAAGTGTGGGACAGGAAGAGCCAACAGTAACTAAAAACTCAATTACAGCCCACTTTAATACACAGCAGCTGAGGTCAGCTGAGGCTTAATTAATCAGAGAGACCGCCAGGGAAACAATTTCATAACACATTTCATGAAATTAGTACAGATGTAGAACATGCCCGCGCGCACACACATACACACACATTCTTCCATGTACCATGTTTGAAGCCTGGTGTCCAACAATGGAGACTGTCCTTTGGGAGAAAACTTTGTTGTTTGTGTAACTGGGGCAGACAGTGTGACTGCAGGCCTTGGGATTCCACCCTGTTGCTGGGTAAGGTTGAGAGACTTGGAAAACCCCCATGCAGGGCTCATCAGTTGGTGCTTCTCACTGGGACAAAAACCCAAGCAAATTTCATTTTCCGCCCTCGGGGGCTGTCAACTGCACTTGGGTTTTCTCTATCTGCGTTTTCCCCGACACAGAATGACGGATGACTCTGCGTCTTTTTGCTGAAGGTAAGCATTTTAATCTTGCAACTCGTCTTCATGAGCTTGCTGCTGAGGTACGGCATGCAGGTAGGAGACTTGGCAGCATCAAAGGCCACAAGAAAATAGGTCCAGAGAAGATGCCATCTCATTACCAAGTATATTCACAGATGTTTATCACTGATTTGGCCGGTTTATACTTTATAATAGAATTCTGTGTGCCGAGAGCTACAAGAACAAGGCTGGCTACTCAGACTGCATTAAAGGGATTCAGTCTTTGAGATGCTGCAGACCTACGCTCATGTCAGACATAATTCATTTTTTGCAGAAATACAGCTCATAAACAGCAAAAGCAGACCCAAAACCCTGCAACAGACCTTTTTCACAGCAGCATTTTGACATTAAACAGTAAGGCAAACAGGTGTTACTAATGACATTAATGACGGTGCATATCATAACTGGTTCTATTATTATTTTTTTCTATTTTAATACTGAGAACCAACATCATTTCAATCACGATTTTCATATTTCTCCGATACAAATTTTCAGATGAAACCCCCACCGCCCGAGAGCCCATGACTCAGTGACAGAGAGCATGTGTAATCAGAACTGTAATTCGAACCCACTCTGTAGTTGATGGATGATGTTTACACACAGCACTTCCCCCACACTAGGTTAATGATCCAATTACAAATATGTCCCGGCAAGAGGAAACATAAACACTGTCTCACAAGTCACAGAACCTCCAATTCTGTGACAGAAGCGCAAGGGAGCTTCAGTTTTTGTAATATGCCTTTCCAGGGCACAACAAAACACAGCACACGTTCTGTCACAACTTAAATGACTACAACTCATTAAATAAATAAGGGCAACATAGAAAATCAAGGCATCACACTTCCATAATGCATCATGTATCCCTACACTACATACATTACAAACCAAAACAGAATAAGCAACTAAGCTGTTATCTCCTCATCCAATGATGATGATGACACCCTACATCAGCATTGCAATGAAACCAACCAAGAAAGAGAGGTTGTTTCCTTTAATACGCTTTCTTTGTATTGGACACCCATCAGAAAATTCAATGTTGGGAGTTGGAAAAACAAAACAAAGGATGGCAGGGATTTTGATATATTGATAAAGGCTGAAATTTTATGAAATGAGCATGACGTCTTAAAATCCCAATGCATCCTCTGTTCACAAAAAGCGGATTTTCCCAGCAGGAAAGGATTACATGAAGGTGACCCGACTAGAAACAGGCAGTAGTTTGACCCTGAATTGTGGAAGGCAGAGGTCAGGTTGGTGCATGGTCAATTCTACACTCACTCCAACAAGATTTTTGTTGTGAGGAGTTTTAATGTTTAGCTCAAGTAGGCTTTATTAATACTGATCAAACATTTACCCTAACTTTAATCAAAGTTGTTTCTGCTGCCTAAACTAAACCATTACCTAACCTTTTACATGAAGGACAGGAGAAAATAGCATGTCCAATGTGTCCTATTGTCACATAACCCACTTTGTGGTATTGTCACATAATCCAATTAGTGGTGGAGGAACATTTTGTTCACATCGTTTGTGTCCACAACACTTCTGCAATATGCATTTCAGGGATTGTGTTCATTTCACCAAATTTTATGAGACTGTGTTGCAACATTTCTACTGGAACACACGATACTGTATGTTCAACACAACCCACAACAACCCGCAAGTCCACTCGGACGCTCAAAGGATTTCAAATCTCCAGACATAACAGAAATTTAATGGGAATTCAGTTTTAATTATGTTATTCCTCTGTTCCCACATTCTCTGACTTACTTTTTTGGTTCATTTGTAACTCTCACTTCCTCTGCACAAAAACAACACCACCTAATTGTCATAAAAAATCTAAAATAACATCTGACCAGCTGCTTAGGTTTTGATATAAGTCAGGATGAGGATGTAAATTATCATCCCAAAAGCAATGCATCTCTGTCCTAGACAGATTACCGCACTGAAGTGAGGGTGAGGGTACAGTGAGATTTACCTTGTTCTCATGCAGGGTGTGTGGTTGGGGTGGTTTCATTTATCATTTCATAATGTGGGCACTGTGAAGAGCCCTTTGAGACTGAAGTGTGATTAAGGTCTGTAGAAATAAACTTAACTTTAAAGGAATACTACAATATGTTTTTTAAAATATCTTTTTTCCAAGTTACCCAGGGTGAGGCAAAATGTTTGATATCATTTTCACCTCTGTACGTTCATTGGTTCAGTATTTCATGTTAGCTTAGCATAAAGACTTTAAGTCTACAGGAGTCATTGGCCTAGCTTCATCAAAATTAAAAAATAAACCTTACAGCCACTCAGAAGATTGTGTAAATAAGATAGCTTCGGAGTTGCTGTAAGGCTTTTTTCCCCCCAATTTGACTGAGGTAGGCTAATGACCTCTGTATACTTCAAGTCTTTATGCTAAGCTAACATGAGATGTCAAACAATGGATGAACAGAGGTGAAAATGTTATCAAGCATCTTATCTCAGTCTGGGTAAGTTGGAAAAAGGGTATTTTGCCCCAAACATTGGAGTATTCCTTTAAGTAACATCAAAGACATAATTGTAGCAACAACAATCACTCATCTAAAGCTATAAATCTGACAAATGTGTATTTAAGCACTGTTGGTAACTGATTAATTACTGATCAGCGCAAGTTAGCACTCAGTTACATCCAACAAAATTCTTGTATTAGGGTTGCCAAGAAATAACAGTGAGATCTGTTTTTACAGGAATGACATGGTGTGGGAGAAGGATAATATTTCAGTATTCTGAGCTTACACACCTGTTGAATTAGGGAAAAAAAAAAGAATTCCTTGTCATGACTCCTGTCATCTAAACCTAAATGCTGTCACAAAATAACATTAAGCAAGGCTTCGGTCACTCTGACTGCCGATGTCAGGTGGGTTGGTAATTACACAGTATATCAAGTTTAAGTGATTTTAGCTACAGTTTGATTTCTCTATTGCCCTCCCTGGTCTCCTGCCACCAGAGCGACTCTCATGGTGAGTCGGCTAAATGTTAAGGGAACATTTAAAGAGCGAAATAGCAAGGGGGCTTTCCCTTCCATTCAATACCTGTACTCTGACGAGAGAAGAAGCAAGAGGAAGCACTGGAGAAAGAGGGGAAAGAGAGAGACGGAGAGGATGAATGGGGTAGAGCCCGCTTTGTTGGCTCTGACAAAGGGGGGCTGTGGGACAAAAACAAGCGGAGTCAATACGCTCTTCCACTCTTCACCACAAACTGTTCCCCAGAACAAATTAGACCATTCCAGCTGGCAAGTAAAAATGCTCACCCCTAGCAACGAAAGAAAAATATGGGGAGTATTAATTTTGAGTTAGTCACAAGAGCAAATGTTCCTTTGAGGACACTGAGTTGTGGGAAAACCTGACAGACAAAAGAAAGAAAAAGAAAGAAGAAAAAGAAAGATTCTAATTTGTCAAGATGGCTCTAGCTAATGTGTCTGTTATACAACCAGTCTGACCACTAATTGAAAGTGGATATAAGCAACAGGCATGGTAACATGAAGTAATATTATGACCAAAAGAACAAAAGATGACGGTCCAAAGATGACTGTTGCTTGCACTGATGTACGCAGTGCAAACATGGGAGCGTGAGAATAAAACCCACACCTGTCCATGTGGAGACTAACCCATATATCCTGATCCTGCTCTGAGTGACAGTCCATGAAGTTTTGGCTGCCGCAGGCTCCCGTAGAGGATTTATGATGAACAGAAATGACTGATGTTTTGATGTCGTGAGCTGGAATGGATATTTTAGGTACTGAAGCGAAATCTGTCCGTGGAACAAAACTGTACAAGAGGGGTTTGTTTAAAAAAAAAAAAAAAAAAGTATGCCGCTGGCCGACATTATAAACTATCGAGGGACTGCAGAGGAACAGAGAAAGTATATTGTTGTTACACTGAAGTGATTTCTGATATTCGGAATCCTAAATCCCACCTCCAGTGATGAACAGAAAGCACAGAAACACAGGCAACGAAGAAAGTTAAAAACTTCTGTTGCCAAAAAGTTTGCCATAAACTTGCGTCCTTCAAAGATTTCTGACTGGCCTGTGGTCCCCATGTTTTAATTCTTAAGTTTGTCTCCCTGCCAGACAATTCCAAATGTGTGGCCAAGCCTTCTCCCATTTCTTTTGCCTTTTCTAAAACATGCCTCAAGTTTTGTTGGCACAGTGTGGCGCGTGATGGAATATCTCCCTGTGGGTGCCAACTGCAGCAATTAGAGGCGTGACCTGATCCAGCTTTATCCCTGCGTGTCGTTCCCCCAACTAAAACACGCATACCTTCCTCCATAAAACATCCACAGCTTTGTGTCTGTGTCTTCAGTGGTATGTCAAAGTGCTAATTTTTCCAAACTGCATCACAAAAAAGTCGTACTTTAGCACACAGACACAAATAAATAAATAAAATGAAAAAACCACCACACCACTGAGATTTATGTGAATGATTCAGCTTCAATGGCTGAGGCTCACACACCTCTATGGGTGGAACTCAAAGTGGCGAGAGGAGAGTGGGTGCAGGAAGCTATGGCAGAGACAGAGACTGGTATGATTAAGGAGGAACGAGAGAGATCGAGGGACTTTGCTGCAGTTGTCTGCTACAGAGTTCAGGCTGCATTACCTACCCAATTTGCGGGGCGAGCTGGCAGTAAATGTGCATACACACACGCACACACACATGCACACACACACACGCAGCTAGAATTTCTATCACTTTTAAATACCTCCATTCAACACTAAACTGAAGAGCCTTGAAGTCTTTCCTTACCTCCTCGCTCTTTTCCTTCTCCTCCTGCATGCCTGTGTGTGGACTGTGTGTTTAACTGTGTCTCTGTCTATGTGTGTATGTGTGTGTGTACGTGCGTGTGCATATGTATATATATATATATATATATATATATATATATATGGAGATTCAACCT
>OMLF01002486.1:13916-24975 GCA_900302615.1 Holocentrus rufus | reverse complement strand
ATCCACAATTCCTGTTTTTTTTTTTTAACTTTAACCTCCTTAGTCTACAAAGACAAATTTAGTCTCTAACCCTTCAGCCCATACTTATGAGTATGAAGTATTCCAGCTGCTGCTGTGCTGTCACTCTTCTCGTCCATGCAGCCCAGTGTGTTGGCGTACGCGGTGCGCTGCCAGACCGACACCCATGGGCGCCCCCTGGCTGGGGTGGTGGTCATCTGCAGGGACAGACTGTCAGGAGAGACGTACAGTCACCGGAGCGCTGTGCAGGTAAACCGGCTCAAACCGAGGCGAGACAGGTGACTGTGTGCATGCTTCAGCGGAGCGGCTCTTACATACTTCAACTTCTTCCGCCAAATTTGGGCCCTCTAATTAGTCCTGCACAGTGGTTCTCAAACCTTTTCTTTCTTTGACTCGGCTCTTGGTTGATTACCGTCGTTTGTCAAATATCTGTCCATTCTGTGAACCTACAGGCTGATGTGAATATGCAGTTTATCTTTCCGCTGTGAAAAAAAATCCGACGTTAAAACACGAGTTGCGCATGACATTAAGACTATAGTTCAACTTTTTTGAAATCTTTTATACTTTTTTAGTTATTAAACTTTGTTTCTCCACTTTTTATTGTGCGGCTGTGGGCTGAATGTTTAAACCTTTATTGATGTCTTATTACTCTTTCATGCTTTCAGCTCTAAGGGCAAACACAGGTGTTTCTAATGATATTAATTAAGGTTCCCTTCCATTTAAATGGACCAGAGTCTTTCGATTGAGCCAGCATGAACAACAGCAGGACTCAGGCTCTGTTAGAACAGGTCCTTCATTCATTTGACTGGTAACACCTGTGTTATTTTTTAATTTATTTTATTTATTCTCTAGTTTTAAAATATCCACCTTTTAAACGACTGAAAATAAGTCTTAAAAATGACTGACGGGTGACATAAGAAATAAAACAAATGATGCTGTTTTTAAGGAACGACACTTTCAGGTTTTACAGACCAGTATTATCTTGTGTATTTGAAAACATAAATGTAGCTGCAGCCAGGAGCAGCTAAATGTGAGGATGGATCAATAGATGATAATGTGTGTGTGTGTGTGTGTGTGCTTTTCTGTTTTCCAGACTGTGATCCATGAGCTGTTTCATGTGCTGGGTTTCTCAAAAGATCTCTTCAGCACCTGGAGGGACTCTTGTCAAGGTTTATAAACAAATTCCATGTCTCTCAAAATTCAGTTTTCGTGCGATTATGAATCCCACCAGAGTTCTGGGCAAGATTCACCCACATTTTTTGAGTTTAGGGTTATAGCTCACCCAGAACTCTGGTAGGATTTATAATAACAAGACATTTCCCTGTGATTTTAAGATCATTGGGAAAAACATCAATCCACTGTATTTTTCTACATGCTGACATTTTGTCCCGCAGTCGGCGTGGGCTGTTCTCCTCGGGGCAGAGTGACCCACACTGATGGATCAGGCCAAATGAGGATCTACACCCAGTCTGTCATCTCAGCCCTGCAGAACCACCTAGGATCCACTGACCCCCAGCTGGGAGGACCGCTAGAGAACCTGGTTCTGATTCTCCACTTCTCCACTCCATATAGTGAAATACAATTCGGATCACTCTGTTCCTCTTAACCTGCACTGCTCCCTTCTCTCTTGCAGGACGCAGGCGCAGGTGGAGTGTCCTCTCACTGGGAGTCCCGGGTCTTGCAGGGGTCCATTATGGCGGCGGCGTTGGCGGACCCGGCTGTGGTCCGGATCGACTCGGTCACCCTGGCTGCGCTACAGGACACGGGCTGGTACTCTGTCAACCTCAGCCGGGCACAGAGCCTGGTCTGGGGAGGAGGTACTGATGAAGAGTGTCTATCATATCAGACTGTCTTTCAGTATCTTAAATTCAATTTTATAGTCAAGATCTTCTGCATCAGGCTCAGATTCTGGTGTTATAAAACTCTCAGCCAACTGAAGCTAATACCACCTTTGCACTGACCGTTTGGGAAAATTCCTGTTGTAGAATAACCTAAATCACTTTATGGTCATATCATTGAAGATAAAAGAAACTTAAAAAAGTTAATCTGGTTAATAATCAACCATTTTGCTACATAAAACTGACCTCTGTTTTGGATCAGATATAAAACACTTAAGTGTTTAATTGAATGAGACAGATGATCATGTCATGTTATATGCAGTTACATGAATGCATGAAAGATTTGCATGTGTAATAATAACTAAGTCTTATAATAATTAGCTAAAAGCAGTCTGTAAAGTGGTTTAGACAAAGAGGAAGTAGTGTGCAGGAGAAAAGACATTTTTGTTCTATGATGAATATACTGTATGTGTGACATCACAGGTGAAGGAGCCACCTTTGGGTCCGTGTCAACTTGTCACAACAACTCATCATTTTTCTGCTCTGGCAGGTAGGATTTACACTCCCAACATGATTTTTCCTCACAGCAATTTATCAGTTAATGGGTGTAAATGGGATTTGGCTTAATTTGATATCTAGTGCAGAACATGAATTTCTCCCTCCTCCTTCAGTGGACTTGGGTGTCATTACCTTCACCTCCACAAGGGGGAGTGCCAGACTGATCAATACCTGGACGGTTGTCGTTTATATAAACCCCTTAAAAATGGAGTAAGTATTGAAATTCCTTAAAAATCATCACCTTGAGCCCAGTCCTTTTATTCTTTCCCACCTGATCACATGAATATCAACTGATTTATGTTTCATACATATTCTAATTGAGTTTGTAAACCCTAGTCATAACTTTCTCCATCTCTCTCCAATGAATTGCGTCCTTATGTCATGTTGTGTCTCTTCAGAGTGAGTGTTGGAAAGAGGAGAATGGCAGGCGGTCAGTAGAAGAAGACTGGAGTGGGGAGATTTATGGCCTAAACAGCCGCTGCTTCTTTTCCAACCTGACCAGAAAGGAGTCTGTATGTGTGTCCTGAAGCCATGTTGTTGTACCTGTGCAATATTTTAATCTTACATAAATACTAACTCATTTTACTGGGATTTACACTCTTTGTGTGCACGTATATGGGTGTTTGTTTTTTTCTGATTTTGGGTATCAGCCTAAATTGTTCCTATAATATCCATTTTTCACTTTCTCTCCATTGCAGTCTGTCTTGTTCAGCGGCTCTGTGGACGGTCGCTGTTACAGACACAGATGTACTGGACCCAACAGGTACCAGATCCAGGTGTCTGGCTCTGAATGGATGGACTGTCCAGCAGGAGGCGCCATTCAGGTAACAGTCGTAGCATGAAGTGTAATTGAAGGAACTGTTGGGGGGGAAAGACTTTCCTTTCCTTTTAGTTTGAGTTTGCACCAAAAAACTCAAACTATTCCCGTCAAATTCACATTTCTTGGGTAGAGTTTTCCTTAAAGGGCAACATAGGTTTATGAACATCTATCCAGTTGTTGCTTTCTGTTTAATTCTCAGGTGAAAGGATACCAGGGTTTAGTTTTCTGTCCTGACGGGAGGTTATGTCTGTACTCTGACATCGCACCTCCCTCCGACAACCTCAAACCATTTCCTTCCTCTACCACAGGCCCGTTCACTTCCAAAAGGCGAGTTGATCTTCATACAAACAACTTTATATCAAGAGAGCTGATATACAAATAATTACCTGTGGACCCTTGCGGTTTAATTCTATTTAAAGTGCTTTACTTTATGAATCTCAACACTTTCTTCATTCAGTGGTTCCTGTCGGACCTTATCTTCAGCCCCAAGTCTGACCGAGTCGCCTGCTGGACTCGATGTCCTCAGACCCTCTGCAGAACCTGCTGTAGCCTCAGTCCTGGGCATCACTGCTGCTGTGTTTCTGCTGGCAGCTGCCATGGCATCCTATAGGAAATACCACTCGCTCTGGGTCAGGGTCCACACTGTCCCACAGGATCCCAGTAGTGATCCGTAGGCAAAGGGTCTTGAGAAACTGCAATATTGAGACTTTTATTTGAACATGCAGGGCAATATCGGTGGCTCGATTGACAGCCACATTCAATAGACCTAAATGATTGTTTGAGCCTAAAATAGAAATGCTTGGTTCCCCTTCTGTTGTGTAATATTAACAAAAGGTGAGCAGTCCTTCCAGTCCTTGAGGCAGACGGAAAATTACAGTGTCGTCTCCACGGCAACGGCCGTGTCTTTGTCATCAGTCATCAGACGGCAGAGACAATTGTTGAGACTGACTGGAGATGAATTACATGGGCTTACACACCTACACTCACACGATGATACATACAACACACACACCCCCTTCAACTCAACGCCTTCGTGGCTCCCACCCCCCTCCCTCCCCTTGTCGCAGTGTAGCATGGAGGGTCGTTGCAAGCGCCGAATATGGCTGCATGCACGCCCCCCAGAGTCTGCGCTGTGACAACCGCCCCAACACCCTGTCCCCCTCACACATGTGCAAGTCCTCGAGTTTTGTTGTAATGTCTATTATGTTGCTTATGTGCTGAGGTGTTTTTTTCCTAATCCCACACTGTGCCCCCCTTCAGGAGCCTAGTTTGGCACTGGCTTTTTTTCCCTCTTCCTCCCTCTTGTTCTCCTTTTTTCTCATCTAAGTAAACGGGGCGCCGCTCGCGTGGCAGACCCACAGTTCTCCCGCTCCTGTCCTCCCCTTGTTATGTGTCACTGTCTTTTTTATGTTTCTGGGACGGGATGTAACTGAAATGCAAATTTCCCTTCGGGGATCAATAAAGTATCTATCTATCTCTCAATCTATCAGTCCTGGTGAAGGAGCTAGTCTCCCTGAAGGAGGAAGAAATCTAAGAGAAAATGTTCTGTAAATGCAGAATAAAATTTTTATTGGACTGCAAAAAGTACATGAGTTCTCAGTAATGTATATCCATCAGCGAGCATTTGGGAGAAAGAGAGAGAGATATTTATCCTCACATGATCTGGATCTGAATCAGACCAGAAGCCTGTGTAGAGGACCTGTGTAGATCTGGAGGGAATTGATGGAGAGTGATTGGTGGTCTTTGGCTGAAGCTCTCCGAATTCACTTTGCATGCTTTATCTCTCTCTCTCTTTCTGTCTCTGACATGTATTTTATTACAACCAGTCATTTCATCCCAAAGCACCCAGCTTCAACTCTAAAAAACCTGAATCACTTTCAATATACTGTATGTGTGTAATGAGCATTACCAGCAGGTTCATTTGAAGTTACTTTTTCAACAAAAGACATTTAAGGAAAGTACCAGTGTTCTAAATATTTCTTCCTCTTTTTGGCTCAAATTGCTGAGAAGGTCCTTTTCCTCATTTGATGGTCCAGATGTTTCCTGTCATCATGTCTTTGGTGGAGCTCCATATTCCTCTGCTAGCAGTATTTGGTAACATTTTATATCTTTCTCCTTATTTTTATCTTTTTTATCCATACGGGTATGGAGGTCTGTCTAGGAGCCACACCACTAGCACAGAGTT
Organism: Holocentrus rufus; assembly: GCA_900302615.1. NCBI lineage: Eukaryota > Metazoa > Chordata > Actinopteri > Holocentriformes > Holocentridae > Holocentrus > Holocentrus rufus. The sequence goes on along the minus strand of OMLF01002486.1, from coordinate 19,556 downwards.
CGTAAGGTGAACTGGTCTTGGAGCATTCACGCTTGAGTTTCAGGCAGACAAAGCAGAACTCCACCTGGCAGCAGGTGCAGTGAATATTTTTGCAGTGCTTTCTGTTGTGCTCCACCTTGATGCCGCAGGTGGGACAGAGCCGGACAGCGGGGCACGCGGTGACGCCCTCCACCTCGGGCAGATCGACGGTCGGGCATTTCTGCAGAAGTTCCAGGTCCCTGTTGATGCAGCCGTCGTTGTCGCAGCGATCTGAACGTGGGGCGTTTCCTTTCCACGGCTTCAGGCACTGCCAGCAGAACTGATAGCGCTTTTTTTCATCAGCTTTACAGATCGTGCACTGGACACACAGGTTGGAGAGATCCTTCCTTTCAACATTCGTCTTGCACTGTGGGCACTAAGAGACAAAGACGGTAAGAATTATGGGAAAGGAGGACAAACTCAGCGCTTGATCATCAATGCACTTGATTGAATGCGACTGTACTCGACTGAATCAGAAATATTCCACTGCAAATAAAAAAACAAAAAGGACTACCCACTGCTTGAATTTCACAGTAGTCTGCAGCAGCCAGGCGGGCCATGGTCTCTTCAAAGTGCTCCATCTCTTCAACAGACAAATCGGCCAGTCTGCGCACTTCCTGGTACGGCCACAGCGCACCACACTGTCGGGTACCCTCCGTCAAGGCAGGACATGTAAATTTGTATTTGCCCTGAAATGATGACACGTACAGCAGTGGCTCAGCTAAGTCGTGTTGCTCTAATTGGAGCCACTTGGAAACTTTGTGTTTTCAAGACACGAGATGAGATATTACCTGATCCAGCAAGCTGCGACACCAATTTGTGAGAGAGTCCGGGGTGACGGCGTGACCACAGGACATCTCTGCTCTGAGGGAACCGTCATCATCATCATCATCTAAGGATGGGGTGCACAACAAGCACAACAAGAGGAACATCAGGGATTAGATGCATCAAAGCTTAGAAAGACAATGGCAGGCTGTAGATTTCAGGTTTTGCTTAATTGTGTCAGTAGCTGGTAAGAACAGAAAAGGTGAAATATAAATTTTTAGAAGCGCATTGGCTCCTATATAAATTCCTATATCTTCACAGGTACAGTGACCCATCAATCAGCCAACAGATTAATTAACAAAGGAAATCTTACATAGCGGGTCCAACTCGTCCTTTCTGTTGACGAACGTGAGGGTATTATCTCGTGGATCGTATCTCTTCTCCAGCGACTCCTGTCTAACGCTGTTCATTTTGATTCTCAGCAGTCTTCTCCACGTCCCCTTCTTCCCCATGAACACACACAAATATTTTGCAAGTCAGGTTAGGAAAGTTATCTTCAAACTGAAAATGTTACTGATGGAGCTCAGGTAAATAAACACTTTGCTCCAATTTGCAGAGGGAAATTTCAGTAACGTCACTATCACGTGTGAAATGTGAAATGGCACACAGATAAGTTTTACAGGAATTACCAAGCTCACTGCCAAGTATATCAACACGCTTTATGTGAGCGTGATTAAACCGATGTTATGAAGCTGCTGATTCGACACAGACTTTGGGGACTCCAGGGACTTTCCAGCAGCTGTTTGTTGAAGTAGGCTAGCTATTTTTAAATTCATGGGATACTTTAAACTAATAAATGAAACTGACAACTTAAATTTAACCGATTATCATCAGTTTGAGGGTATATCCCATTATTTTAAGTTAAAGGGTTATTCCAATCAAATAGCACACTTTAAATGCCTTTTAGGGAAATGTTAAACTTAAGTATATGAGCTTGGTGAGGCTTTCAATGCGTCGATATTTTTGACTACTGAAACATGCATACGTTACATTAAAACAAAACATAAACAAATACTTTTCTGAGTATATATGATTTCTCACATTAGGATTTTAAGCTATATATTTACTAAGGATCCCCTTTTTTTATTAAAAATTAGGTATTCAGTTCACTTTGTATCCATTCTAAGTGTATTTATGTTAGTTATGAAAGAAAGGAAATTAATGTGTCCGACAGTCTTACCTCCATATGTTGTTATTCTCAGCACTTCCCCTTAACTGCTGTGCTCACTGCAGCAGGTGGGCTCACAAAAACAGCAGGGCAAAGGCGACAAGATCTCGCGCAGGTGAAATTCACGTCGATTTTGTTCATAGGCCTTCAAACCTAAGGGCATTTGTAGCCGAGACCGGCCATCGGTGATTAAATCTAGTTGATATGCCTCTGCCTTTAAAATAGCTTGTGACAGCGCCTCTAATCGAAAGTGAAAGTAAATTTGGACAGGGTCGCAAAACCAAACACGATGATGATTCTGTTGTTGTATCTTCCCAAAATAAGCCTACGAAAATGACACTACAGGGTGCGACGTTTTTATAGGGACTCAGCGCGCGACTCTGGGACTCAACAGTGAGTTTGAAGCGATTTTGTCGTACTTGTACTGTAGGCTATTTTTGTATTTTTTTACGGCACACTATCTATCCTCCGTGGACATTACATGAATCTGCAAGAGAATTTTATTTTCATTTCCTTACCTCACCCAATGATCAACAGATTTTCCACACTTACTTAAAAGGACATCACCATGAGCCAGCCCATAGTAGAAAAATTCATAAGGAAACTAGACAGCGTTCCCAATTCAGGTATGTAACATACGGTGTAACCATTGCAATACATTTATGTGCTACGTGATAGTTGGTATGATAGTTAAAGTGTTTAGCCTCACTGATGTCTTTGTTTTGTCATTTCTTCTGTGCAGATTACTACGGCTTGAAAAACCACGGCGCGACGTGCTATTTGAACAGCGTGCTTCAGGTGCTTTTCATGACGCAAGACTTCCGGGAGGCTGTGAAAAGGTTGGTCACCTGAAATATATTAGGGACAACTTTAATTTTAGCCATGGAAAATTAAAACAAACAAACAAATAAATAAACAAACAAACAACTAATAAAAGTGTACAAAATATTTCAATAAAACGGGTTAATCAAAAAGTGCATTGCCAAGCAAGAAATCACTTAAAAACTGGTTTAAAAAAAACAAAAAACAGACAGAACAAACACAGTGAAAGCGTCAAGATGTGAGTTTGAGTCAGTCTGCATGAGAAGAAACAAACCAGATGTAGATTATATCTTTGCTCCTCTGGCTCTGTATCTGATAAAGTCTCATTCCAGCTCACATGGTCCGATCTGTGATTACCTGTGCCACAGATGCTTCGATCAGGATTCATCAACCTTTGATTCACACCTAAGACGTTTGTTTGCTGATTTAGAGAAACGTACAGCGAACCCACAAAATATCATCAAGGCCCTCGGGATCAAAAACAGTAAGTTCTGATTTCAGACATTACAAGAGTGCCAACACAGTCTCAACTGTGTGCCATCTTTGCCACAAAACCTGTAGGATTTGACACAAATCAAGCACTACAGCTGCCGAGTTGATTGATTTTCAAACCTTGAACCAGAAAGGGGAAAACAGTTTGTCCAATCAGCTGTCGTGGTGTTCAGCTGGAATGAAAACCTGCAGACTTTTGGGCCTTGATGGCACATTTCAAGACTCACTTCTTTAGCGAGATTGCATTCATGTGGATTTGTCTCTCATTTTATTGCTGGATAATCATACAGCTTCCCTCCCATCCTCAGTATACGAGCAACGTGACGCTGCTGAGTATTTTGAGAGGATCCTAAATCTGACCAGTCCTGAGGCATCACAGGTAGGCTCTTAATCTGAAATCCAAAAGGCTGCTAATCAGTTTTAATTAGGATCCTTTTAGGTAACAATGTAGACGAAGGTACACAAAATCCTGAGTAGAAAAAGTGAGGAAAAAATCAGGAACAAACTGCATATTAACAAATAGTTAACAGGTTACAAATCGCTGCTGTATCTTTGTGTCCAGATATTCAAGGGGCAGCTGAGACACAGGAACACCTGCACTAAGTGTAAGAGGTGCACTGATTCACAGAGTTTTATTTGGACTCTGCCTCTTTCAATGGACGACTCCCGCCATCACACCTACAGTGTGGTACTGTACTTTATCTTAGCAGAAATTAGAAAAGAGAAAAAAAAAGAATATGAGGGATAAACGACCATACTGTATTTTCAGGTGGATGGATTGAAGGCATTTTTCAAATCGGAAAAAGTGAGCGGGGAGAACAAGATGTACTGCGACCAGTGTGATATAAAGACAGAAGTAACCATTGTGAGTATTCAGTCTGACTGCATGTTTTTAAGTAAATTCTTTAGTTTTTATCTATTTCTATTATTCTGTTTTATTTGAACTAGGAATGCGAGATAACCCATCTTCCAGAGATTGTGACCCTGCTACTCAAGAGGTTTAGGTTTGACTACAGCCGCATGTGCTACGCCAAACTTAAGTGTTGCGTCGATGTGCCCCAAACATTAACATCAGAGGTATTTAAATAACTACATTATTATATTAATGCATTCCACTTGCAACCAGTCGTTCTGATTTTGCATTTTTATATGTTGTTTTGTTTTACTTCTCTCATCAGGATTGCACATATGAGCTCTATGCTGTTGTTAACCACTTTGGTGATCTAAAAGGAGGTCATTACACTGCAGAAATCAGATCTTATGAAACTGGAGCGTGGTATCACTTCAGTGATGCCAGTGTTAGAAAGGTAAGGATGCTTTTTTTGCTATGCTAGATATTGCAGAGAAATCTCATTTCCCAAAATCCTCACACACTGCAGGCTGTTGATAAAAGGCTCATCATGCAGTATTATTACAGCAATTGTGAAATAAATGATATTCCTTTCAATTTTACAGGTCAAGCAATCGCCATTTAAGTCACAAGGCAACATTATGAGGTAAATGTTGCTTTTATATATCTAGATGAGTGTAATTCGTTCAGCAGATGGTTGTTGTCCTGTACTAACAATGTTCTCCCATTAACCAGGTCCTCTTCAGCGTATCTGCTCATGTACAGGAAAGGTAAATTGGCAAATGTGCATTATTTACCACTTGGTTAATTAATTTTGCTTTTAGTTCTGTTTAAAGGAAAAATTCACCCCAAAATTTATTTTTTGCAATTATCTTTTCACTTCCATGCCACTTCAAAGACAGGTGAAGTGTCTTTTTTGCTATATCCTCTGATTACAAAATAGGTCACACTGCATGCAAACCTCACATCCACAAACTCATGACAAATTCTGACGTCACTCAATTTGAAGTAGGCAAAATACACAGTTGCACTATCTACCTCTCAATGTGTTGTAGGGACAAAAACACTTTGATTTGGCACAAGGGTGAGTAGATAATGACAAAATTTCAAGAAGGTGTTCATCAGCCAGTTAAAGACATTGCCTGGCAGAGGCCTTGCCTGAAACACTGTTGGACAACAGATTGAATGTGCATACTTGTATTACTTCTGTCTATTAGTAATAGTGCCACTTTTTCTCCTATTCAAAGTGCCCAGACAAAATTCTGAAAGATCAAATGAAGCCGACCAGGAGCCTTACCTTGCAGCACCTGTGGTGGTGCAAAAACATGACGTGACAGAGAGAGGAAAGGATCTTAACCCTCATAATCATCTTAAGCAGGACAGTCGTGAAGGAAGGCAAAAACTGGAGAAGGAGAGTGGGGGTGATGCGGTCGCAAAGAAAAGGCAGAAGGAGCGGAGTGTTGGT
>OMLF01002479.1:4195-15876 GCA_900302615.1 Holocentrus rufus | reverse complement strand
GGTCAAAGGCTCTCCTTACTTTCGTTTGCTCTTGGTGTCAGTGGTCTGGAAGACACTGGAGGCAGACATGAGGTTCTCGATATACTGACCCAGAACCTGGTTCTCCGACTTCAGCTTCAGGTTCTCCTCTTTGACAGCGTCCACCCGTGCAGACAGATCTGAACACAGCAAAAACCAAACAATTACCTTCAACAGCATCGTTATAAGTTACCTTTATCATATCTAGAAGGGAAAACTGCTTTAAAGAGGTGGACATGCATATGAAAACAGTCTCAGGAGCTACCTTGAACATGACTCATTATGCTAATGAGGACATGAATCAAGCAGATTATTGCATTAATTTGCAAATATTTCTGTCTACATACTTGTCTCTGCATAATGTGGCCGATATTAACATGATCTCTGCATCTTAAAGCATTAAAGAGTTACAGTAGATAAGATGACTAAATCAATTTTTCCTCATTGATATGCAAAGTGTGCAACAAGGTGTTCCAAAAACTGGTCAGATCATTTCCTCCACATGGAGAACCTGTGGTGTTGAATTCTGCGGTCTAAGTCTGAATTTTCTATCATGGTCTGGTCTTGAATGATGTTATGTTCACAAGAATGCACCTACACACATACAGACAAATGTCACCATGACAACATCATGTACCATTGTGGTGGGACATAAAATAACACCATATATAGGACAGCAAGCAGTCTTAAGCTTACAAATGAGATTTTTGCATCTTGCCATTGTAATTCTGCAGCTTGACAGATTGTTCAACAAAAATTTGGAACACAGGTTGTGAGAGGGGTCGTCTCAGACCTGGTCGCTTTATCTAAGAATGGGGTCTGGTGTGTGTTTAAAAATCATTCACATAAAAATGAACAAACAAAACAGTAGGATCATTCAATCTTAAATAAAGATATCCAGCATAGTAAAATGTAATACTGTTACAATCACAACAATAATGATATAAGAACTGGGCCTCTTTTTTAAGTTTGATGCTAATATTAATATGAATTCAATCTGAATGAATCTTGATGATTATGTTTAACCCCTCAGAGTTTCATTAAGAACTCCATGTCATGCAAAATCATTTTGTGCAAGAGCATTTTCAGTTTTGGAATACGGAATGGAATGGAATAAGTCCTGTGCTCTTTCAGAAATCTTAATTTCATAAGTAAAAAGGTGTGTCACATTAACTAAATAATAAGATTAGCAACCATCAGCCACTGCTCCACTTTGTACTAAAAAATTTAGTGGATGTAAGCAGATTTAGTGGTAAATGGTATCACACAGGGCTGCCAAAAGGTTAGGTGACCTCACATTCCTAATTTGAGATATCTGTGAGATGATCCAATGTCATCTCATAAATAAATTAAATGAAAAGCAGTTGAGACAAATACCATATTGCAATTGCTTGTGTGCGAGTATGACTGCAACCCTCACCCTCTAGAGTGTGCTGAAGCTCCAACACCTGGTTGATGAGCCTTGTCTTTTCTTCCAGCTCAGCCTGGTTCTCCATGTCACCTGGAATACATGGACTTAGTTTCATGGGAAAGTCACACACAGTATGCTGCTTAATATGTAACCTACATATAGGCTATGGTGTGTGTGGGTGTGTGTGTTGCCTTACCATCGTCTGAGCTCATGGTGAAGTACTCGTCTTCCTTTTTGGAATGCAGGGCTGCGACTCTAACGGGCACTGAAAGAGTTGTAAACAAAGAGTGAACTTCCCCGCCGAAACGCATCCACCAAAGCTCATCGTTTACTGCTGCCTTGCTTATTGGCAAACGTACACCTGTTACAACCTGACATCAGGTTTTTTCTGACTCGTTAACAGACACACTTTAATTCGGCATACTTCCCAGCAACATTTTCTCTCTGGAAACTTTCAGTTTTAGAGTTGATTGGCATGACACTCCCAGCCTCCTACAATGTTCTTCCCCCATGTACACGGTGATGGGCAACAGCGTGTCAGACAATTTTGAAGTTGAGATTTCGTTACGTGAAGTGCTACTGGGGGGGATCACTCGTGAGCCGAGTTTATCAACCGACCCTCCTGACTCTTAAAATATATTAAGTCATATTGTGGCTACGACGTGTGTTTAGCATAACCTCACATGCATCTGAATAAGACTGACGCGATAGTGTCTCCGTCAAGTGAATGGGCACACCTCTGGTCTGGCTAACGTTACATCACTTTTTAAGGAGTCAAAAATCAGACGACAAACATGATATTGTAGCCTAGTGCAAAGCTAACAAGAGCTGAGTTAGCTGAGCATTTTACATGAGACTGCCAATGGCTAATGATTCGTGTGATAACGAGTTATCCAGCTTGGTAAAGGTGACACGAGCGACCAGCTGGCGGAACAAAAACAAACATTGAAGTCGGCCTGTCGCTAGCTAGCTAAGTGTTAGCAAGCCAGCACACTATCCGGCCGAATGCCATGTACCGTTAGCTTCAGCTAGCGTAAATACAACCGCTAAACAGTATCGTAAATTTGGCATACATACCTTGAGACGTGAAAAAATAAATAAATGCTGCTCCGAAATGCAGAAAACGTCAATGTAAGCCCTCTGTACCACCAACAGCGAGCTAACCTCAGATGCTGCTCAGTATGTCCAGTAATCCGGCAGTTCACTACCCGGCACAGGCAACAGAGGGCGATGATGTAAGTTCAACCACGGCAGGAAAATATTTCAGATATTTTGCCTGACACCTGCGACACCTGCGCCAACATCACTCCTAACACTCACATTTTGTAGAATCAGTCATTTCTGTGCATTACAGTTTCTTTTGTATATGTCAACTCTGGTAGCAGTATGGGACAGTGCTCGAGTACAGTGCAGTATTATAGCCAAAAACATGTTTTGTGTCATTATTCAAGTCATCACGTTGATATCATCCGATACAAACAATTTAGTAACATTAATATTAATGTGATTTAATAATTTCATCTAATAATGCGAATTCTGCTCAATTCCATTTCTGTGCTTTTAACCATTCCGGTTTTGTGTGTATGAGTGTGTATGCTGATTTTGTAGATGAAAAGTGACCATCACTATGGCCCTCCAAGGTAATGCTGCCTTCAAGTTATCTTTGGTTTTACCATAAACACTACGTCCAAACCAGCGTTGCAGTAGTAAATACAAGAAAGATATGTGAAAGTTTCATTCATTCGTTCATTCATTCATTCATTCATCTATTGGAGACCACCATGGAGATATATCTGCTTTTTCTGATATGACTGGAACGGAGCATAAGCACACAACAAATATACACACAAAAAAACAACATGAACTGGTTCAAATGATTTACCAGGAACACATGGATAATTTTGGTGTCTGTTATTACTCATCAGTTAATAGGTAAGTTGACCAACAGGACAAACTAACAAAAATGTGGTACTATGAAAGGTAAAGTAGTGAATCAACTCAAAACATCTTCAAAATTAATTACAACTGTACAAAAAAGCCCATAAATTTAAAACAGACCTATTTATATTAATTTGACAGGTTAAGCTTGAAAGATTTGGTTTTCTATACAGTTAATATACATTTACAATTAAGGAGCTATTGTACTGGGTAATGCAGTATTGTGTAGTTGGCCACATTAACAGGAATTACAAGATTGATGTGCATTATTCTTATTTTTTGTTAACTGCAAAAACTGACAGTATTGAAACAAGCCCGCAGAAAAGTAATTGGGAGATGAGATGAATTGTCATGCATTTTGGAGGAAAATAAATCTATAACAGAAAGGTATCATGATTGCTGGGATCTGTGCAATCAAATGGATAACATTTCTGACTGCAGTTGTACAGTAAGAGTATCTGGTAAATTATATACTTCACTCTACAGGTTTGCTTTATTTACTTGGTTGTAGGAGTGTTTGCATAGTTTTGATGAGCCCGCAATCTTCAGAGGTGGATGTCAAAGTACTTGCTAAGTATCCCACGCAGTATTCCAATGACACTCAGTAGAGCCAGAGAGAACAAGACAGCCAAATTTAGGTAAAAACCAGGTATCCTGTAAACCAAAATGCTGCAGGTCACTCATCAAATATTTTGACAACCATAATATCTTATTTGAGCACCATTGTCGCCACATTCTACCATACTACAAACCATATCATGCATTTAACCTTTAACCCCAGAAATGCCGAAACAACATATCACTGTGGTAAATGACCTTTTCTTGGCAGACTTGACATATCCATTGAAATACATTTGCCGAGCGACCATGTACACCAGTCCTGCTCCTGCTGCAGTCACTTCATTGAAGACTGTACCGCAGGTCCAGAGCAGCACCAGGAACACAGGGTAGAACTCCACACAGTTCTGACTGGAAACACAAGCCACAGCACAAACATACACACGGATTAAATTATAACATTTGGGTTCGACTGCTCTGAAGCTGTCGAATCAAATAGGATCCGTGTTGTCGAGGGTCTTGATTACATCTACATGCTGGTCTGCAGATATTGCATCACTGAGTTAATGTAGATAGCCAACAAGAGCTAATTAGGTAGTATAGACTGAAAATAAAAAGAACAATCAAGATCACTTTAGAGTTTAGTATTGACCACGACAAAAGATGCAACTGCTCCTCAAAAACAATTTGAAACTTTCAAATACAATCTCTAAAGAACTGGGAAGCTTTGAATGTATGTAATAGATTTATCCATTTTGCATTTACCAGAGCAAATTATGGTTCATGGACGAAGGAATCCTCTAATATTTTTGGCAAAACACTCTCTTTAAGACAGCTTCAGAGTTGCTGTACGTTTTTTTTTTTTTTTTCACTTTGACAGAGCTAGGCTAATGACTCCTGTAGACATCAAGTCTTCATGCTAAGCTGACATGTTATGCTACCCATAGGGTCTGAACCAGTGGACATACAGAGGTGAAAATGTTATCGAACATCTTGTCTCAGTCTGGTTAAGTCAGAAAAGGGGTATTTTGCCCAAAAGATTGGAGCATTCCATTAAAGAAGAGAGCATCCAAATAAGATATCAGACTGCCTATCACACTGAGCTGATGCCTGGTACAAGTTCACCTGTGGCCAGATTTTCTCAGGTGGCAAACTGACAAAAATAGTTTCCCTGCATGATTGCTTAGCTTCATAGGAAATGAACAGACCTGTAGATTGTGTTCCTTCCACAGTGAACCTAAAGTGACTGACAGATGTCTGATCCTCAATCGGATTTCAATCTAACCCTAATGTTTCTTTTTTGGTTTTATGACACAATATCAGCCAGTGACAAGAGGTCTACATGCCGTCTTACTGGGCTCGGAAAGTTCTCTCAAACACTGGTGGTCCGGTGACGCTGGGAGGCATGATCTTATGGGCAATTCTGGACCTTCCAACCTGCCTGACCAGGTATCCTGAGAGAGGACAGCAATGGCTTAGTAGTGATACTTTCTCATAAGCATGACTCAGACACATCCAATAAAATTATTGGTGCAGTACAACAATGTTTTCAGCCTGTCATGCCCAAGATGGCTCAATGTTTTGAAACTACCTCTTGTAAAACTAACCCTTCAGATCTCCACCATCCAGTACTGTCAAGGCAGTAATTATGTTACTTTGCTAGCTTGTTTATGCAACTACACACAGCAGTTTGAAGATAGAATTTCTTGCCCGACTCAAAAACTTTTAAAGCAGGGGTTCCCAGACATTTTCATGTCAAGTTAGGTCTAGAATATTAAACTTTAAAACCCCATTTGATAGGATTTTGTCCAGGAACTTCATCAGACAAGTGTGAGATTAGATATGAGTTGGTAAAGGAGTACAGTGTAGATATTTATGCATATCTGGAACATGAGTCTGAACTGTTCTGACATTCCTGTGAATATTCTTTGTTCTTTGGATCCCCCTGATAGGTAGAAGATGACTTTAACCTCACTCAAACCACCTGATTAAAGATATATGAAAAAGTTAAAAAATGAATGAAAACAGATCTGTCAGCTGTTGTCATATACCGTACAACCTCTGCCCCATGTTGGCACAACACCCAAAAAAAAAAAACCTCCCACACAGGTTAGCCAACACAAGGCAAAGAGCAAACTCAGTACAAGCCTACATTACCTTTCACTTCTACTAGCATGTAACATGAGTTTAACTTACCCATTTGCAGGGCAGACAGAAGGGACACTGCAGCCAACAGAAGAGGGGACTCAGTTGCCATTGCTGTGCTGAAAACAGGACTGATTTCCTCACGCCTTGTTTCTTGTACAAACTGAGCTTCACAAAACTACTAGCAGACTATTGAAGACTTTCCTGAGGGAAGGTAAGTGAGGCACATCCCATCGACAAGCAGTGTCATGTTATATTACCAAATCACGCCCACAATAGGAGGAGCAGTTAGTTATGAGATGACTGCCTACACAGCTTAAATTAATAAGGTAGAGAACAGACTGGATGAGTGCTACTTTTCCTCTCCTTTGCCCGACTAAACGTATCAACTATCCAGGTATACATTTTTATAATCTCATCTAGGAGATCATGCATTTGGTCTTGTGTGTCCTTGCGTCTGTCTGTCTGTGTGTCTGTCCGCAGCTGACCTCGCAAACTACTGGGCCTATCAGCCTACATTGTTTTGTGCACAGTCATGACTATATGATGAAGAACCTCTTGTGGTTGAAGTGATTAAAAAGCATCTTGTCTGTGAAGATTCTCATTCATCCACGTCATGGTACTTCTAAGTGCTTTGTAAAGGTATATGCAAAGTTAGGAAGTTTCTGGCCCCAGGACTTGTAAGAGGTTCTAGAACCCTTGAAAACCACTACTGACTACTCACTACTACATCACTACTATTGCACCCTCACTCAATTCATTACCTAGCTTGTTCAATCATTGCTGGTCTCCATCTCTTTCTCCCTCTCTCTCTCTCAGCAAATACAGGGCCTATGAGCCTAATAGGCTGGGTTTTTTTTATCCTGTTGTAGCTGGCTTTGCTCCGATTGCAGGTGAATTTCTTTAAGTTTATAAAACACACTGTTGACAAAGAAAGTCAGCAGAACACAGAGCAGACACATGGGAGAACAATAGTCTGATGCTTCACCACTGTAAAAAGGAAGTGAAAACAGCCGTTACAGTTTTCATATGTCACTGGACTAATTTGCCAAATCCTCTCAGGTCTTTGGGCAAGGGACAAGATCAAAACCATTGTTATGTCCTGTGTTGTGTTTTCTGTGTCCCGTTTTTGTGTTTCAGGGAGCTGCAACCAATCAGCATTCCTGTCCAATCAGCAGCACCTGAGTGTCCTATAAAAGGACCTTCCTCTCCCTCCACTCTCACTCTCTGAGCCAGCAGACACTGCAGCAGCATCGCCACCACATCACATCCATTTGTTCTTTGTTCTATGTTGTTTTATTGTTGTTAATAAACCAGCTTTTGTTTTATTTAGTTCTATTAATGTTAATGTTACTTCCCTGAGCCAACAGCCATCATGGAACCCTCTACAAGAAGTTGTGGTCATAAAGTCTATGTGTGGCACAAAGCATTTCCAACTGTTTACTTTATACAAACATTGTGTCAACTCTTTTATGATCTGTGCTTCTGGGTGGAAGGTATTCTGTCCCATTTTCCATCCTACTGGCTCGTTAATTGCATTCACCTGGTATTCCAGGTGTAGCTCAGTCCCTGATTACATGGTTAAAATGAAAACCAGCAGCGTTGTGGGCTCCGAGGACCGGAATTGAGAACCACTGGCGTAGAGGAAGAAGAAAGTCGAAACAAGGCAGGCTGAACAACGGTTGCTGCTGGACAAACGTCCTGGACATGTTGTAAAGACTAACATCTCGTTTATTTCTTTATTGTACACAGTTTGGTGAGCCCAAGTGACATTGGAGGCAACGGTTTTCTTCTGCGCGCCGCTGGTGGCAGTTTTCTTTTATGTGTCAAACCGTTATCCGCGCTGTTTTAGCTCAGGTAACTCAGTATAGTTTTCCGCGTTTCGGGGCGCGGAGCTTCAGAGACTGTCACCTAAGTTACAGCTACGTTATGGACCTGCGGCTTGGAGACGACGGCAGTGATGAGGACCTTTATCTTTATTCTCACAGCCACAACATAAGACTGGGAGGTATTACTAGATCAGTCTCACAGGCACTTATTCTAGTACCGGCGTACAAAAACAACTGTGGTTAGACATAATCTTCCCAAACGTACACTAAAATTTGGAATGAGATCCCACTCGGCATTAGACCAATAACCTCCACTACACACATAAAGCAGACTTAACACTAATGAAAGGTTACATCTGCAACAACTGATTCAGCTCGCACTTCCTACTTCACTTCAGTTCTCTCCCTCGTAGTGTCTGTGTAGCGGTGGATGTTTTGCTTTTGTTTTAATTTTGTGATTGTTCTTATTTTATATTGCAATATGATTTTTGTCTCATAAGCTGCAGAACAGGAACCTGCTGTAAACCAGTTTTACTTGAGCCAGGCCAGTTTAAATGTAACACATTGTAACATTGGTTATGTTACTTTAAATCTTTTCCTGTTTAAAGTAATCACTGAAATGAAAATGAAATGTTTTGTCACAAAGCCCAGAAGTGTTTATAGCAGAGTCTCAGGAATTTCATTTTGGATTTAGCAATTTCAAATCATGTTGTAATATTTGATTTTGTCTGTATTACCCAGCCCTATGATAACATCTCAAACTGTAGGGTAAATGTAAATTCATCTATTCTAATTCATCTATTCTTTTCTTGGGGTGAAACTGTAGACAAAAGATTAACCTAAACCATTTAAGGCTACTATTTATTTATTTTATTTTGAAACCAGGACACATGCTTCATCCAATCTTCCATCCAAGCGAACCTTTACTGGAAGAGGATAATGTGAGTATTTTTGATTGCATCATAGCACACCCCTACAAGTTGGTATCTCTGCAAACATCTCATTGTGTGTCTTTCATGCTCTCCAGGCCCCGTCATATTTTACTCCTGAAGCATCAACTGAATGTGGAAACACTTCATACAGGTAGCTGTATATTAAAATAACAAAATGTTTCCCATGGTTTGATGACTTTTAACCGTATTCTAAATAAGATTTTACATTTAACTGCTTATGTGGCACATCAGTTCATACATGAACAGTATAGAGATGTAGTGGAGGGAAGCTCCCCTTAAACTCAGTTTACCCACATTTTTATTATGACTTTTTCAGGCTACATCATATTAAATTGCATTATACTGATGTAACATAGATGAAGATAGGGCCTGTTAAGAAGGAAAAATAGCTAAGCTTTTCAAAAAATACAAATTTTTCATTATAATGGTAATATTTGCCTTATGGTGTTGATCAAATGTAATTTACCACTGCATTGGATTATTGCCTATATGCTTGATTAATATTTGAGACCGGTGATGTGTGGTGGTAAATAAAAAGGTGAGTAAACTTTGACTTGCAGTTGCAAAAGGCAAACAACCACCATATGAACAAAATTAGGAATATCTATTTTTTAGAACAGAATTCTGTTCGTTTTTCCTTCCTCCGGTAGCGGTAGCGTGTACAATATCACTCAGCTACTCTTAAATGTTAGCATTGACCCCCAAGTGAATAATCTCCCAAGAATACATGGATTGATGTCTATGTTTGTAACACATAAGTTGATTTATGGTTCATTCTCCCCAAAATGGTGTGTATTCTTTAAACAGTTTTGTGTCTTACAGGTTCAGGTTCCCTGGTGCTGGTGTTTTCCATTGTAATTGGACTGGCTTGGTGTTCACTGTCATTCAGGAGGGGGCGGTGCTGTACAGGACTGTCCAGTGGGATGAGCAAAACCTCCTCTCAGCTTGCAGGAGAGCTGCAGGGCCGCTGTTCAGCATTGAGTGTACTGAGGACTCCATCCGTCAGCTCCACTTCCCACACTGTGAACCCAATGCTGGTTGGTCATTATGTAATGGTTCTTCTAAAAAAAAAAAAAAAATGTCATTTTTCACATTTTGTAAAAGTCCACAGTGATGTACAGCTGTTTGATCAAATCAGCTAGACTTACTGACAAGGAAAAAACATGAAATTGTTGTAGGGAGTGAAATACATCTGGGACGGCTTTATGTGTTCCCAGGTTCACAGACTGAAGGCCTGTCTGTTGCCCACATCACTGATGGAGGAATGAGCATCCTCGAGCCGCTGAAGATTACAGAAACTCATGTGGTTGTGAACATCGCCCACCTCTCTGTCTTTGGTCTAATATGGGATTACATTAAGAGGGCTCTGACTTTGCCTATCAGTGCCCAAGTTCTGCTATTCCTCCGGCCACCAAACCGAAGACAAAGACGAAAGCTCCATGTGTTTCTGCTGCCAAAAAATGTCCCTCAGTATGAGGTAAGGTTTCCCCTCTTCCTGTTGCATGAAGAGTCAAATTAAGGTTGATCAGTCAGTGAGACTCTGTGCTTCTCTCTATATCTCATGTCAGATTTTCGGTGATGTGGTGATCATTCTTGATGAATCAAGCCGATCTTTGACATTAGGAAACAAATATTATTGTCAGGGTTCACTTTAAAACTTAAAGTTTTCAGTGATTTTTTGCTCATGTGCATATGAATTAGGCAAACGTCACATGGGAGTTTAGTAGAATCTTTTTTTCTTATGTTCTGGGTTCTCTCTTCATTCATATTTAGTTCAGCACATATAACTACACCCCTTTATTATCCTCAGACCAAACGTATACACTGTGTAAGAGGATATGATCTATGAGGTGTTTGCTAATTGTTTAGTAAGTCATTTGTCCTGACTTAACTGTATTTCCATAGAAGACAAGACGGCTGATATAGTAGGGAACTATAGAGGTGAGATCTCATTCAGATAAACTCATAAGTCAATATGACATCACCACAAATGCATTGTGGGACTGGACAGTGTCTGTTCATGTTGTTCCTTCACTCCCTCTTGTGGTGGGTGACTGTAATGTCTTCATATGTAAGGATGGAAAAACTGAACATAGGAGTCTTCATGAATAGATTAGTGAAGCCACTGCCTGCCTATCTCAGCATAAGCCATCTAATAAAAATGTTCTGATGTCACTGAAGGTGAAAGTGCAACAGGAAAACGCTCAGTTCATCCAGACCACTTCCCTCTGTAAACTCACCACTGGCCAAAGTTACAGGCTGCACTGTAATCCTGACCCTTATATCATCCAGCCCAAGGTGAGTGTGTGAAGCACACAACCTCTGCTGCCTGCAAAATGTCTGTTTTGGTGCTGTAACATGCAGACGTAATTCAGGAAATTATTTATCTTCAGTTAACTTAGTTGAGAAACCATCACCTGCACACTGAATATAGATTCAACTGTCATAAAAACAAGACACAGACATTGTGGTAATAATGATTGTTATAACACCTTATGAATTTAACACATTGCTACTGTTTTCAGCGTGCAGCGTTTGATCTAAATTATGGACCAAATTATGACCCAACATTTGAGATTGTTGTGGCTACGGGCACCAAGGAAGTGATGTTGGCGGTCCGAGAGGAAGAGACGTCAGCCCAAGATCAAGAGATGACAGAAATCTGGGAGTACCAGGTTGATCTGACAGGTAAAGGCTTAATCCTCGTACCGCATCACATAAACAGAGTACAACAGAATAGAACGAACAGAATAAAATAGACTCAGATGTGCGATCCTCATGCTGGCTGTCTCTCAGCTCATTCCTTAGCCAGGCTGTGTTCCATTCACA
>OMLF01002472.1:4671-20660 GCA_900302615.1 Holocentrus rufus | reverse complement strand
ATCGTCAAAGAAACTACATATATATATATATATATATATATATGTATATATATATATATATATCACACAGGCTTTGTGAAGTGGTTCAAACCGTAATTGAAATCAGTTCAAAATTGTTTTTGTTGACGCTGTGCTCTGCACTGTGAACGCACTGTGAACTTCCATACTGATTGAGGAGAATATGGGAGAAAGGAAGCGTGTGATTGGTCACTAAGCACTGTAGCAGTGGTAATCCTGTTGTGAAACTGTCAAATGGGATTAAAATCCTGTGTGTGCAAAAGAGAGCGAGGGGGGGCGGGGGCGATCTTTACATTCTCATCTTTATGTTACGTACTAACTTCATTTAATGTCATCATACTGACACCACACCCCCCTCACAATGTAGTGTGTACACTTTCCTACAGAATGTCACTTAATAACAGGTAATCTGGTTTAGGCCAATACAGCATTCAAAAGCCACTACTGATATTTTTGAACTGAAGCTAGCAGCAGTTGATGTGCTGAAGTTTGATATCTTTAAAAGCGACTCCCACCCCCCCAAAAAATGTAAGCACTTGGTGTTTCCCTTTGAATTTGATTCTCGGCAGGGTGGAAAAGCCTCTGAAACAGCATTTAGACCGTGGGACTCCAAGACATTGAAAGCTAGACGAATGAAACTCTGAGGTGGGTGAGCAGCTCCTTAAGGCAAGGTGACCCACCCCACCTATTCAGCGATAAAGGCAACTTTAGGAAGCATTACTGACATTGCTGAACAATATTATTAAAGAAAATAAAATGTAATTACACGTTTTAGAGACTTTTTATGTAGCTGTGCTCAGGGAGGAACCTCTGTCTTATTTGAGGTGGACAACTCTGACCAGTCAACATCCATATTTAATGACTGCTTTGGATGTTTTTCATCTTGGTCGACCTTTTCCTTTATATTATTCCTCCCTGTTCTGCACACAACCAGCTTAGTTTGAGACGTCAAAGCTCATTTTCACCCCTCCGGAAGGAACTATTTGCTGCTAGTATGAAAAACAGCTTCCACCGAGTTGAAAATGACCTGAGCTAGATCATCCATTAAGGCTTGATTTTCTTTCGTCAGAGTTTTTCTCTGTCACTGTTATTTCATTGCCTTCAGTGCCTGAGATGAGTGTTTTCATATTTGTCCATTACATTATGCCCGCTCCCTGACAAACACCTGACCTCAGAGCAAGAAATGTAGTCTCTGCCAGGAAATGATTCCTCAACACCATATGGGCTTGCAAACTTTATCATCAACCATGTTCTTTTTTTATGTGTCTTTGTTGGACAACATTTAAAGTAAAAAAAAAAAACAGTCTAAAACACATTAGCATCTTTTTAAACCTTGTTTCTGCTGCCATTTTGTTGTTGGATTTTGTATTTTTGTCATTCCGCATCTAACTAGCCAAAAGTGAATCCACTCATGTCACGAGGAGATATTCTCAGGGGGAAAAAATCAGCAAAAACAGAAGTGCTAGCTGTCAGGTTTCAATATCAACCCCTAAAACTAAATGAGCAAAGGCCTCTTTGTTGACTCACCGATTGGCAGTGATGTTGAACAAACATGCAGGGAGAAATCCATCATAGAAGAGGGAGAGCTCACTACTTCCACTACATCTCTGTATGCATCATGTTTGGTGATTTTACCAACAGAAAAACAGAATTATACCCCGAAATAACAGAACAGCACCAGGAACGCAATTTAAGTCACCAACTGCTGTTTTTCAAGTGTAAATGTGTTCTAGGGGGGAATTGTCCTTTAATTTTAGGGCAAGGCAAGGCGATTTGCCGATTGCCGATTTTTTTTTTTAAAAAAAAGCCTGACCTGCCGATACCAAAAGTGAAAAAATAAAAGGGAAAATCGCCATTTTCATTGGCGATAAAGTTAACCTGTGTTCTCTACCTGGTGATGGGCGCTTAACGTCCGGCTGCACCGTATGGGGGATTTCGTGGTGGGGGAGAAACCTAATGCTAAAGTAATCTGCGTAAGGTATCTCTCAATAATCAGGTTTCTGGTCTGCATGTTCTCGTTAGTCAGCACAGCCGCAGTACGACACCACATCAGCTAAAACAATTGACTTTATAGTCAGACAGGGTTGCCAGTTCAGGTCTGAGCCGATCTGGCATAAAATCAGCCAGTGGCCGTTTGATTGGCCCACCCCTAAACACAAGTACGTGTTAAAAATCTATTTACAAACAGCATTCACTGGAAATGATTGGGCAACATGAAAATTAGGCCTAAATGGGCTTTAGCTCTAAATCACGCTGGTATTCGCCTTTAACAAAAGGCCGGCATCAGCCTTATCATACTGATATATCGGCAAACCGTTTCACCGTCCTTTTGCATTGATGCTAACCACATCATGTTGGCCTCACTGCCTGCATCCAATTCCCATCTGTCCTGTAGTGTTTGGGGTTACGCAAAATGAGAAGCATTAATTTGGCTGCTTGGCTCAACCTAACCCTGCGCCGATCCTCTCTTCCCACAATACCACCGCTGCAACCTGCCTCCACAACTCGCACTGCCCTGCAGCCAGATCTGCTCCACTTTCCACCTCTACCATTAAATTGTCATGCAGAGGCAGTGACTTTGAATCAGCTTCTGTGTGTAAACGTGTGTCTGTGTGTGTCCACGTGTGCACGCGCGTGTGCATGTTCATGCGGTTGTAGCCTTAGTGTGTACTCCAGGTCATATTCAGAATGCACAACAGTAAACAATGAATGTTCTATGCGGCCTCATGACTTCCTGTATAAAAGTTCACCGGGTGGGGGCTTGAATACTTTTCTGCACCTTGACTGGCAAAAGAGAAAACAAATCATTTTCAAACGCTCCCACCGAGACTTTCAGTATTGGAAAGTCGAGGAGAGTCTGCGCTCATGAATTTTCATGTGTTTAACATGCTTATCACAAACCAAACTGTTAAATAAAAACACTTATGCGGTGACACTGCTGAGGTTTATTTCCATGTTAATTATCAACACTTGATAATGACTTTGTTAAAGCAAAGTAAAGCAAATCACTTCCACGGGATGCGATGTTTGCTGTTTTTATTTTTTGCTGGGGGGAACAGAGAGAGGAAGTAAAATGAGAACTGGAGAGTCTGTGTGGGAAGAAAGAGGTCACTGTGTGCCAAAGCAATTATCTTCGTAGTCCAGGGCCCTGCCAATACTCTGCGTAGAGGAGAGAGAAAGAGAGGTCAGTCAGGAAATAAATATACGTGGTCAAGCTCTCAGTTTTTCAAGCGCTTGCCTTCTGAAGACCTCCTGGGGTTTTAGTGGCGTTTCTGACTCAGTATCGCTCGAATAAAAAGGTATGATTTTGCTACCGATGCCGGTGTCGCGCCATTGTACCGTGAGCGGCTTGATGTGGAGTGTTTTAATACTCCGGCTTAAAACGTTCACAAAGATTAATTGATTGGATTCTCAGCGCCAGTCAAAATAGACACATAATGGCAGTGATATAATGAAGTTTATAGTTATTGCTCGACTCCTCAAGGCTGCCAAGATGTGTTGTGACATGAAGAACATTATCTGTCATAAGCTGATGCTTTTCTCCACTTTGACAAGTCTTCATGTTCTGGCATCTTGGGGAATCTGTCACAGCATGACGATGGCAGGGAGACAGATCCTCTTGCATGTGCTCAGCCGCGGCAAACAGACTGCTCGGAGTAGAGGTCAGGAGCGCACGGGCCATCATGCTTGCTGACAGCTCAGATTTATTTTTAATCTCGGTGATGAGAGCTTGCCACACAGATCATGTGGCTTGTTAGTGTTGAGTGGCGAGCCTTGCCACCATTACTCTGTGCTCTTATACAAAGAAAATGTGACAAAATAATGACCTTGGTGAGGTAAAGCCCAGATAATTGGAAGGCAGCTGAATGGCGTTTGATTGTTATTCTGCGCACCCACCGTTGTTTCATTCAGTGTGAAATCTCTTTGCTTATGTGCATTGCAAAGCCAGGTCATTTTCCCCTCATTCTTACTCTTATTAACATTTTGACCTTACCCAATTTCCCCTCCCCATGCGTGTAGGTGAGTGTGTGTGTGTGTGTGTGTGTGCATGTGTACATACAGTTAGGGGTCCTGAAGGACATTATGTTGATTGTATTTACCATATTTACTGTCTTTTCGTTTTTGACCAATTTCTTTATCATTGGTGAAAAAATGTCATTATCATTGCATCAGCAAGCACATTACTTGCTGTCTAAAGTGACTGCGGTCACAGAGGCAATTTTGCTGACGGCACTCTCTCTCCTCTCCTCTCTATGTCTTTCTCTCTCTCTTTTCTCTCTATCTCTCTCTCTCTGTTCTGATAGGTGCCAATTATACATCCTCTGTGTTGAGGGCTCCTCTGTCGCCATTGACCCCTTTCACCGGCTTTAATGTCAACTCCCTGGCTCCAAAGTGGAGGGAATTACCCCACTTTTCGTCTACAATCAAGACAAAAGAAGAGCAACACAGCTAAACGCAGAGCTTGACTCTCTTTTCAGCCCGAACACTCTTTTCAGGGTCTGTCTGCTCTTGTTTTCTGGTGAAACACAGGGTCAGGACTGTGTGGATAAAACCCTGAGGGTTTTGACATTTCCGCCTTTCTGTTTTTTATTTTGCTCCTCTTCTGGCCTCAGTGCTTTTTGGAGGGGGCCCAGATGATGGGGTGGTGTTGTTCAGGCGTGTGCAGAGCCGTGACTCTCCTGGCACTGCTGCTTCCCTTGTGGGAGAGGGGCTGCTGGGCGTTGAATCCCAGCTCTGGGGATCTGGAGAAGTCCCCACACTCTGATCCAGGCCCCTGGGAGGTCCTACACAGGCACAAACGCAGCTGGGTATGGAACCAGTTCTTCGTACTGGAGGAGTACACAGGCAATGAACCTCTCTATGTTGGCAAGGTAAGTGATATGTGACCGTTAATGTGTTCATATTAGCAGGGCTTAAGAATGTGTTATAATTACACGTGCAAGGCAGTGCATTGGCAGGAAAAGCAATTTCCAAGGTTTGATTGCCCTTATGCCTGGCAAATATACAAAAACAAGCCATGATAAACAGATTCACACATCCACTACTCAGTAAATACAGATGTATTACCCTATTTGTACGCTTCTGTTGCCCAGTTTATCTCACCTGTACAGTAATAAACATATCCACATCTCCTTTAACCATAGGGGCCTCCGAGGATCTGGGAGGCTCCGACTTTTATAGCGTTTTACAGTGCTGTACACATTTTCAGAGACCCATCTAAGATCTAAACAAACAGTTTAGAAGACAGAATATATACCGCACAGATTGAGAATGCATTATGCATTTTATTCTAGCAGTGCAAAAGTATGTGCTTGTATAAGAATGCATTTTAATTGTTTTGACAGTTTATAAGATGACTCGTTGTAGAGATTAGAGTATGACAAGGTAATTTACATTGTAATCAATCCCTGAAGCGTGCAAAAAGGTCTCAAAGGTACATTTTCTCTGTTTGTTTCTCTTCGCTACGA
The DNA here is from genome assembly GCA_900302615.1 of Holocentrus rufus. Lineage (NCBI taxonomy): Eukaryota > Metazoa > Chordata > Actinopteri > Holocentriformes > Holocentridae > Holocentrus > Holocentrus rufus. Next base: position 15,174 of record OMLF01002472.1, on the reverse strand, counting down.
TAGAGATTCCTATCTGATAGATCAGGACAGTGCTGTAGATAATTATGTATTTAGACAGGCAAATATAGGCAAACTTGCACTAAGGGCCTCTCCATGACTTTTAGGCATAGTTAATGTAAGATTACACGGACAAAATGGCTCTACGTCACACATATTGTAACATAAGATTGGATGAAAATGTACGTGAAATTTTTATATCCAAGGCTTGATTAATTTCATCGTCCAGGGTTAAACCCTGGATGTGTAAGGGGTTTTATTTTCTAGAATAAGACACTGATATTTAACGTTTCCCATTGTGAAATAGTTGCTGTTTACATCCCAGTGATCGGTGTGCAAGCGCTTTCTCAAATCCAGGCGGCCTCAGCGCAGCCCGGCTCACCTCCGCTCAGCTTACTTCCGCTCGCATTAATGGTATCACTGTACATTAGAGAATTTAATGAAACAGCTAATTGTAATTCCTCGCTTTCAGCACCATTGTGCAAGTGGACAGCTCCCCGATGGGTGAATAGCTCTAGCATGTTCAGTACAGGCCAGATGGGTCTCGGATGGGTCTCTAGATCCCTGTTATCTTAGAGAATTTTCTGGTCTTATTATTAAATCAGTTTTCATCTTTCCGCTCATCTGCAGGATAATCATTCTCATCTGCATGTATTTGCTGGGTCTGCTCTCACAAGCCCATTTCCTTGCTGTCTCTGAACTGGATTAGCGTCTCCAGCTGGAATTAGGATACATTTGACTGTCCTATTGTTCTCCTATCTGTTTTGCCAGAGGGATGCTGCAGGAAAGCATCTAAATCAGAATGACCATATTTGTGACACAATTGGAGTTGAACTGAAGGTCATCTCTTGTCCAAGCGTGCACAATATCTCAAAATAATGTTTTGTCTCATCTGCGTGTCCCCGGATATCTGTTATATTCGTCTACTAGGGAGAGGAATATTTTTGTCTGTTAACATCTGTACTCTGTTGTCACATTCAGATTTTTTTTTGTCCTTGTCCTGTGCCGACTTTTTCAAAGTTGGAGAACAAAGGTCCGCACAACAGTTTACTCAAGGGTTTGGAGTGGGAAGATTTATTTCTTGTACAAACGCACGTTTCTTGGTTCTTTTATTGTTAGCGAGTCCTGAAAACCCGAGCAGATGGATTACTTATTCATCTGAGTCGGTCTGCATACCCACATGAAATAGTGTCTGGAGTTTATTTAAACTCATGCAGCCCCAATCTAACAGGTAGCCAGCCTGTTTAATGTATATTTCTATTCATGCATACTGTATATTGATTTATTCCATTTTTTTCTTGTCGCCTGCCTCTATAATACTCGCTCTAGACATCCCATTCCTCTTGGGAGAAGGAAACGCGATGACAACAGAGCAACTGGCATGTAAAAAGTCTGACTTTTATGATGGCTACATCTTTACATCCGACCTTATGTGCAAGTTCAGCCCAACCCTCTCAGAAATGTGAAAAATCAGATTCATTTATTCCCCGCGGGCCATGCGTGCTGCCTGGGAGCTTGAGAAGCTGTCACATTATTTGTTCTCTGAGATGATAGTTGTCACATAGTGTGTTTGTTTGGTATCACAAGGGCATGCAGCTGTGAAGTCTGGGCGGGACACTCTGACCTCATGACTTAGTGTGAGCGACGTGCAAGGTCCTGCCATGTCATGGGGCTGACCTTACTGGAAATGAACACTTTATGTAGCTTCTATAAAAAGAGATTTAGAGACTAGTGGAGGCCTGGTTTCTCATATTTGGCTCTACATTTTCCAGTTGGTTACAAATAAAAACACCAGAGCGGCATGACCAGTAATTGCTTTTGTCAGATATATCCAGCCAGCTAATGTATAACAAACAATACAAATCTGTGTCCAAACAATGGCGCAGTCACTGCACAATTTGGTCATTTGTTTGGCTGGGAGGAAAGGGAAATATGATATAGTTGGTAGGAAATGGGAAGTCATCACTTTGGCCTGGCTGCTCCCTTTGCATCTGCAGTCTGCTTGGCTTTAATGCATTCTGTCAGATTCTGAATTTCACAACCAAATGTCTCATTATGCCTTGGCACTCTGCCTCGGGTAAGTGTACTGGCCTGAAATCAGCTGCAGTCACATCAAGCCAGTGGAAACATACATTAAAGAACCTCAAACTACACTGCCTCCACCGCAAATTGGTGACGTGCATATTTAAACAAGCGAAATGCTGGAGCAACTCATCCACTTAACAAACACTTACTGGTAAACATGATGTGATTAACATTTTCTGCAGGGTATTCATGTGACTAAATATTTGCAAGTGTTGAAAAGTACCAGTCTGTAGCTTGTGCTGAATTAGTGATGTAGTAGGCGTGCAAATTTGTATCACTTTCAGGGACAATTCAACTGTCATGTTCATGTCCTTTTTTTTTTGTTTATCTGCCACTTCTCCTCACTTTATACTTGGGAATGACATTTTTCCCACTATTTGTTAACTTTTATATATTATGTAACACGTTCCTAAGAAGTGCTAATATTCTACCAGGGATGCACCGTCTTTTTTCTTGTGCTCGTTTATGTTTCAGTGACTCCAGAAAGTCACCCATCAGCCTCTGGGGCAGAGCGCTGCTTCATGTCATGGGATGTAGAAGCGCGCGGCAGACAGAACCCTTGTGCTGAATCTCACTTATTTATAGAGATGTCTCCAAAATTGGCAGCCTGACTAACCATCCAAGTAATGGATGGACTTATTTTGCCTTATAATTCAGGCAGCATTCAGGCAGCATTAGCCTGAGCTGTGCCGCTTCGCTCACAAGGGGGATTTCTTCCAATACAAATAAAGAAACTTGACGGCAACGGAAAACATCTCTTGAAGAAAGTCACTTAAGTTGCTGTCAAACCTTCAAGTGCAACTGAAAGGTGCTCAGTTGTCTCAAACGGTTCAGCATAACAGAAAGTTTGCATTGCAGCATCGGTTTTGTATTCTGGCTGTGCTACAAATTGATGATCATGTAACCATTATGTAACCATTATGCACGTGTCTCACATCATTTGTGACCCAGAGGCGAGAATATAGTGGTTCATATGATATATTCGGCTGCATATTTAGCACAAAATTCATCAAACAACATGCATCATGGACGTCGGGCTTCCCACAGATAATTACACTCCGGCGGACAGCACATGCTACCATGCAAGCTAATTCATTAGCATTCTGTTAGATGTTCACTGTCAAATGGGTTAGCATCATAGAGCACAGGGCGCTACTGCAAAGGTCAGTCTGAATAGCATCCACTCACACTCGCTGGTGCCGCAAACAGATCGACACAGCTGGGGAGCGGTGAGAGCAGCGTGTTTAGCTGGAGAGGACGGTGATGCAAGCTGACAGGGGGGACATCATACACACGGTACCCAGGGAGAAGAGCTCAGAGAAGGGGGGGAGCTCATCAGGCATCCTGGGGGCCTCTGGGGTGGTGGGAAAGCCTTTATCTGATCCAGGGAATCAAAGTGGATGAAAACAGCGGCGCATACTAGACTCGAGGGTAGTTATCAGTGGTCTAGGGGAAAGGACAGAGGAGAAACATTCTTTGCACTTGTGTCCTCGCTCATACAGTACACAAGGCTGGGGCTGTAGTCAAGGCCGCTTTAATCGAGTCCATGTCATTTCCAGCAGCAGGTCCAGTTGAGGCTGAGTGAAGATTGGATCCAAAGGGGGTCAAGTCAAAACTGAGGCTGGAACAAATTAAGACCCGTATAGCCCAGACCGAAATAGGCATTTCTTCCAAAATAATGATAACAGAGTTTCTGCAGGATCAACAGAGATGTTGTTCAGTCTACAAATCTGCCATCGCTACACTTCAACACCCAATTATTTGTGCATAGGAACTGATGGTGTAACGCAGCTGCAATGCACAGAGGTGTGAAGTCCATTACAGTCCTAGTTCTGGGTGGAAAGTATCCCAAACATGAAGAAAATTAGCAGTGACATAATTAAAGTTCAAAATTTGCAAGATTTTGAATGGCTCTAAGTCTAACACTGTATGTCCCACTGACACAAAACTTAAAGATATCCTTACAAATTACACTGATTGGCCTATTATAGGTGCTGTAATTAAAGCAGGGTGACTGGAGTTGGTGGCATGCACCCATACACCCATCCTCCACACTACCTCCACAGCCGTACTTTCCACTGCACTATTTCCCTGTCAGACTGCTGCCTGCTTCCAGTCGTGTCTCCTCCACATAATCCCTTTGTGGTGGGGAAATGTGTTTTTCTCACTTATCATCCATGGAGCATGTATTTGCATTTTAAGACGCCGTGCTCGTTTCATAAAAGGTTGGGAGGACCGGGCAGAGCAAAAGCTACGCTGATTGGCCTGATGGGGACATTGTAATTAAATGTCAAAAATTTCAAACTTTGAAGGGGTGTAACTGCTACAGCAATAGTCTGATTTTGATGAAACTGGGGGGAGATGATGCATTATATTACTGAATCACCCAAGGGTGGCCGGCACCATGGGGACAGCATGTTTACATCTATATAGGTGGGAAGAAATACCAGCATCCAGTCATCACAGGTACATAATTGTGACAAAAGCTATTTGTCTCTTTGCTTCCCTAAAGTTATTATTTAATGCTTATGTTATCTCAAAATTCTCGTTTCCATGGCCACTAACCTCTTGGCTGGGTTCATGAAATTTACAGAGCTGATTTGGATGTAATATACAATGCGGTGGTGATATTTCAGCTCACTTAAATATCGAGCTCTATCGTGGGTATGGGGAGTTGTGAAATTGTTAGAGGCTGTGTTTCGCTTTTATCTTCTTTTATGTTTCTTTATCTGGATGTGGGGTTGTTGAAGTTTACTGAAGTGCTGATGTATCGACTTTCAGACACCCCCAACAGGTCAGATCTTGAATAATTCAATAGGGGTCCTCCGACTATGCTGAGTGTATGGGCCTACTACGAAAAAAAAAAAAGAGATACACCGAAGTTTTTAGATCTCTGCATTGTTCCTCTGCAAAATGGATAACAGGTGGCCTGGAGACTTTTCTGCTCGCTATAACCACGGTATCAAGTATTTCTTTCCATTCCGATGAATAATGTAAACTCACACTGCTCAACAGCACAGAATATGTATTAAAAAAGCAGTCGATTCAATTTCTGCCATTTGTTCTTCTCAGGTTTTTTTTTTTTCTTTCTTGCTTTAAAAGAGAGTCGGCATTCCCATTTAACGATTTTGTAAAACTTTATTCAGACAGTGAGGTGGAAAGCAGGGAAACAGCAGGACTGGGGAGGCGCCCGGAGGGAAAGTTCTGGCATGTTTCAAGCATCTAGGTACAGAAGCAATAGACTTAACTGCTGTAGTATATTCTTTTTTATCAAAATGTAATGAGGCATTATAGAATGCTGGAGATTTTTCATGGACGGGGCTAATTGCATTTCACGTGGATATGTGTTTGTAATAAAAGCAGTTTGATCTCAGTGCATCAGGTTTTCATAAGGCCTGATACAGCACTAGATAGGAGGCTTGAGGCGTTACAAATGTTTCCTTAAAGGAACATTTCAGGGTTATTGAGCTTTCCCGTCTTTATTATTTCTCTGCTCCAGACCCACTCCGATTGTTGTGAGATATTAAGCCAAAATGTTGCCTGCTGCTTATAGGACCCCGTTCAGTTTTTAGGTTAATCAAAAGTCCATCAAATATCACTCTGACAAACATTTTTGTCGATTTGAAGCGGTGTTGGAATTGCAGCTCTGGTCAGCCTGAAGCTTCCCCCCACACACACACACATGCACACACTCATTTTTACCCCCTCCCCATCCCCCCTCATCTTCCTCTAGACACTTACCATCCAACGGATAAGGGGACCCTAATATGTAAAACCAGGGATGCATTGGCCACCTCTTACTGTAATTAAATTCAGCCATAATGAATCATAGCCCCTAATCCTAAAACAGGCTATATTTCCGTAGGGAGGCAAAATGACCTACATGCGCTAGAAAGGCTATTGCTATCGCTGTCTTACCTTGCGTACACCCTGAAGCCATATCAAACACACCCACAACCTCATTTTAAGCAGCACTGAGAGCAGTTGATTAGTGCAGCATGCATATTTTTCCATCATTCTTATTCATATATATGTATCACAAAGGACATAGCAGTGTGCGCCGGTATTTTAGATAGCCTTTTGGCCCCATCCAGGAATAATTTAATCGCCTAATTCAAATAATTCTGCGATTATTTGGGAATTAAGCGTTGTTGTCTTGCCTCGCAAAGATTCATAGCATCGGTCACGTCAAAGTTTGCGACCGCCTAATAATGTGGTCAAGTCCTCACCTTGAACGTTTTCGGTTTTATTGTTTTCCTGGGTTAGGCTTTGTGGCTTGAATAGTAAATTAGACGTGCAATAGCTCATTTCTCTATTATGGAAAAGTGGAAAGGATACCAGAGGAAAGGCACAGTAATACGATGCAATTAGGGTATTGTATGAGCCAGTCACTAGACTAATGTAGGTGATCCACTATAGTCCCTCTGTACCTTTGCTCTCCAAGGTGTAGTTTATCACTTGGAGAGCATGTTGGCCGTAGCCCAGCATACTGTCATCAGTTTATTGTGTGCAGCAGAGGAACACCAAGGTAATGTTTACTTTGTTTTCTCTTTTGAATGGCAACCGATACAGAAAGAAAACTGTGCGTGTGGTGCGATGAAATTCCCCCGCCGTTGCATTTTGAACTGCGCGAAAGAGTTGGTTAATTAAGATTTTTATCTTCATATCCCATGTTTGAAACATTATGTGGAATTCATTATGTGCGTTCTTTTTTATTTCAATACACAGAGTCGCTCTAATTGTATCATAGAATGTAAGATTCCAGCTTTTAATTCCAGCTATTATAATTCTCGCTGTTAATCATGAGCACCGCTATCAATCATTTGGCACTGGAACACACAGATTTTTCACAGCTGACAGGACACAAATTGCATATTTTTTTTTCATGAGCACTTATGTATACTCTCTCAGAGCTTTAAATGGTAGGTATACATGCAGTATATTAAAGGTTTGGATTGTAATTGTTAATCACGATAGCCTGTTGGAATGCGAGGGTGTATCACTTTGTGTAATTGTATTTCATTCACAACAGAAGCCTTGAGACCAACTGCTTTAGTAATTAATCTGAATGCAAGCGGTGACCTTTGCTGCTCACGCGTCTCATCTCAGGAATAGACATCGCTGAACACACGTAATTGCTCGATTCAGATAGGGGATGCTCCAGAGAGGGAGACCGTAAATAAATAAATAAATAAATAAATAAAAACACCGGCCTGATTACTGACACCACATAACAGATTTTGGATACTGTGTCAAAAAGTTTGATCTAGTCAGACTCCAACTCTTGGAGCCCAAGGCTAATTCATGAAAATGTACCACAGTAACCGTATTGGAAAGAGCTTCTGGCTGAATCAATTTCTTTTCATTTCTTCCCCCTAAAGCATTCATTCAATTTCAGGGACAACAGGGAGACGTGGAATGTATATTGTGCAGAAAACGTTCAGTAATATGTTTACTGTTGGGTGGTAGTGATCTTTGGGTTTTGTGTGCAGAAACCAGGGCTTTTCTTGTGAAGGACTTCATGTTATGCACGGCATGTCCAACCACAGAACCTGACTGACCCCATCTCTAATGATCTAATGATGTATGAGCAGGTTTCGATGCATTTTCTGAGTAAATGCAACACTATTATGTTGATGTAAGTGTGTATTTTTCCTTTTCCTTCTAATCATTTCATTTGGAAATAGGGAATACCTAGACTAAACCAAACTAAACCAGTCTCACTAATAATATCTTAACAAGATAAGGAAAAATGAAGACAAATGTCCTTGCCATAAAAAAATTTGTTTTTTTTTCATGGAAAGCACATTTTCCATCACTTTCTAGCTTTCATAATCCACCTGAACTACAACTTATCTTTCAATCAAAGAATCTTAGCCTAAAGGTGGAACTTGGTTACAGACGATGTTTAATACAAACTACGGGTGTAAGATCAATTATTTTTCTTTGCATTCAGACCAAATTTCATTCCATCTCATTTCTCTTTCATTTCTCGGGATATTACTTTGACGAAGCCTAAATTCAGTTGAATTCGGGGCTCCAAAGACATTGGAGAGATTCCTGCAAAGATACCCTGCTCTTGGAACCAAGCCCATTCATTTTCTATGGAGGAGATGAGTTCATAGTCTGACAGTATTAAATTATGCCAAGGGGGCTAAGGCTATGCAAAGACTATGGGATGATTCAGAAATGGATTGGGCTATGATCTACGGTTGTTATTGAGTTCGGTTCCCGATATCCCTCAGAATGAAGAATGAAGTCAGGAGAGTGATTTGCTCTTTTTCTTGGGCAAGACTAAATATATTCACTACTGGAGGGATTGTGTACACATCAAAAGTCTTCCTTCCCAAAGGCCCTCTCATGTTGGGGTTTAATAAGGTATTTTATTGTTTGAAGTAGTACTGCTTGTTTGAGTTGTTTATAATCCCTTTGGATCGTAGCAGCACAGTTGGCAGTGTGAAAGAGATGGCATTATCCCCATGTTTTCTTTTCTTTTTCACAGGCGCTAGGCTTCAGCAACATTGTATATTCCAGGTGTGCTTTTTATATAGTTTCCCCCGAAGAGTTGAAGGGAGGCTTGAGTCAGTCGGGTTCAGGATTCATATTATATACTTTGGTGCCAGGGGTTGGGCGGCGGACGCTGCTGTACGTTACGGTATGTGGGTTTTTTGCACAGAGGGCCGTCCATGAAAATAACTGGAATTCTGGGTGAAGGTGAAGACCTGCTTCTTCAGCTGGAATGTGTAAACAGGCTTTTTTTTTTTTTTTTTTTTTTTTGCAATGCAGAGCTTGCCAAGGCCTTCAAGTAATTAAGTGAAAGATCACAGTTAACCAGAGCAAAGCTTGCAGTCCCGGAGTGACAGCATGCATTAGTCACACCGCATTTTATGTGTGGTCACTTGAGCCCGACATATTTAATGCATTCAATTTTGTGCGATAATGAATCTTTCCCTTTTACTATTGGATCAATAAGTTATTTTGTTTTTTTGATTCAAGCAATTTAGTACTATAATGAAACTAGAGATACAAAATACACCAAGACTAGAGCTGGAGTTAACCTAAATTACTTATGAATGCGGTTCAACAGCCTACACTGGTTCAGATACAGAGTCTCACTCAGCTTTCATATGTGAAACACACTGGACAGGCTGCATCCCATGACTGTTCAAAAATGCCAGTAAGGTTATTCGACACGAAAAATTGGCATTGGTACAAGCATCGTTCGACTCTAGTTATCGTCCAACAGAGCAACGTGTCAAATATTTCAAGTAAACTCACAACACATCTTGTACTCGACTGTACGAGCGGGTTGAAGAGCGGTTCACCTTTCAGAAAGAATGACAGTTGACAAGAGAGCACAGTGGGGAAGATGCGGTTTGAGCCTGGATGTGCAGACATTTGTCCAGAGCTAAAACTTTTGCTTTCGTTGGTGTTTTAGCAGCATTCAACCAGGAATTCACCAGAAGTTGTATAAAGTGAAGAAATTTTTGTTAAAAAAAAAACAGACTGAAAATAAGAAAAGACTGATTTGAGCTGGGTTATAGTTGAATACTATTGTTTATCATCTTTCAGTAGAATCATATTGTGAGAATGTGGTGATTTTTGAATATTTTGACACACAATTGCACATTTATTATTAGATATCAGTTGCACTTTACCTTTTCATGAATGAATGTATGAGTGGGTGCTGTGTGACTACCCTAGTGTTTTTTTACCACTGTTTTTATGTGTTTCTTCTGAGAGCTGCACTGAGACAAGACAATAAAGCATTGAATGTTGAATCTTGAATTCTGTTTTCTAAACGGATGATAAAGTCAGAATTAACTGAAAAAATAAGGCATGAAACATTTTAAGGAACATCATTTGAAAATTGCAGTTTTGTTGGACATCACGTCTAAGATTAACATTCAGTTCAACAGGATGAACATTAATTTGATTATATAATGTGATTTTGCATGCCCCGATTTCAACAATATCACGCAGCCATACTGTGACTTATGTGTTAGCAGAATATACTCTACAAAAGATACTTGCTGTTTTGCTAGTTTGGGTCTGGAAATAGATTTACCGTAGATCCACAAATTATTGAAAATCTGGTGTAGCTGTGAAGAATGTGTGAAGGTCAACTGGATTACTGGAGGTGTGAAAAATGAGGAGACACCAGTACCAATATTGAATATAGGCTGACATAGGTGAGGAGTGCTGGAGATACTAAAATTTAATGCAAAGGCCAAAGTTGGACTTGATTTTCGGTGTTTTTCTATGAGGTGATGGCATGTTTTTTTATGGAGAAAAGATAGAATAATGTATTATGTGCATCATAGTTAGTGTGGACATGCATGAGCCGACACAGACTGCAAGCTGCAGGCTCAAGGGGCTTCTGTCAGCTTTTTTTTTTTTTTTTTTTTTTTTATACTCCCC
>OMLF01002462.1:7985-17987 GCA_900302615.1 Holocentrus rufus | reverse complement strand
CTGTCAGCACTCTGTTTGTGTTTGTGTGTGTGTGTGTTTGTGTGTGTGTGTGTGTGTGTGTTCCTGTACCTGGCGTTGCTGGGGTGGTAGTGCGTGGCGTGGAAGTGTTTCAGTTGCTCCCAGGAGAGGTCGAGGATGGCCAGAGGCTCTCCTCCAGACACCACAGAGTAGGTGTGGTCTGGGTACAGCTTGTTCTGCAGGTGCTGCGCGTACAAACGCTCGTTGTCCGACTGGAAACACACACACACAAACACACACATGCAAGCACGCATAATTATGATTATGAATTTAGCTCCTGCCGAAAGAGCAGCTAAATTTTTAGACAATCTGAGATTATGCCTTGTTTCTTTAGTGTTGTAAAATTTCAATGCTGTTATACTGTTGGGATGTAATACTTAATTTTACAAATATGTTTAGAAAAAGTGTAAAGGCACTGGGAAATATTTTAATGTGGAAAATAAACATGTATTTTCACTTGAATGCACAAAATGTGTCCACAAGAGAGAAAAAAAGGTTTCTGCAAAATTACCAAAACTGTCGAGTGCAGGTTTATGAAATTATTTTCAACTTCTAAAGGCATAAGCACACTGGTAGCATGTAGCGATGTTAATGATTAATCAATAATCGATTAATTGCCGTTAACAATTTAACCAATTAAAGTGCACGCTTTCCAACACGAGGGATGTTTGTAGTTCAGAGAAGTTTAAACTCTTCTGGCACACAAAAGAAGCAGTCAGAGGTGAAATCATCAGTAAAATGAAGAGGGCAAACGCAGTGCATTGTGGGAACATCTCAGCTTACAGGAGGACAAAGCTCAATGTAAATACTGCTGTCTTAACATACGACTCCATCGATACCATCTGAACACTCAGCACCCGACGGTTGCAGCTAAACTTCATCATGATGGATTATTATTACGAAGACCTTACGAAGACACCGAAGTTCCAAGAGACATAGCTAAGGCTTTGAAAGGGATACGATTGCACCAAGGGGCTCTCCAGAGCGGCGCAGCAGTTAGCTTTCAGCTAAAACAACAAGCACATTTCTATTGAATTCCTGTCAAAAGTTATGTAACCTTAATATTTTTTAAACTTTTTATTTTGGTGTCGTATATAATCCCGCCGACTTTTTAGGGTTTCATGAAATTTGCATCCCTAGTAGTATGTATAAATGAATTTAACCCTTACAGCACCTGAATGATTATTATTTAAGAACAACTGTACATGCTAATGTCATTATGATCCACATGCACTATATATATATATGTGAGTAACTGAAATTGACATCTGACTTACAAAAGCCCCCTTCATTTCATTGAACACCACTCCTTTAAACACCAGAGGAGAGTTGGGATCTGTGGGGTTTTCATTCTCCAGCCTCCAGCCCTCCTGCCTGAAACATCAAAACACACACAGGCCAATCAGATTCAATTCTGGATATTTCTCTGTGAATGACAACATCTCAGTTTTCACATATCGGCAGTCAATCAGTGTTGCATCCTGGTCCGATTCTGGCTGATAGTATGGGTGCTGTTAGCTTCATAAAAACCGCTCACTTGAAATCTTGCTCTCTCAAACACGGGAAGAAAACCGCATCCAGGTAGACCGACAGAAGATTCTGGAAGTCCTTTCCATTTTGGGTGGAGAACGGATACATCGTGTAGTCGCTGGCTGTTCATGAAGAAATCACAGCAAATTAACATCAGTAAGAAGCGAAAAACTCACGAGGCAGGTGATCAATCATCATTTAGAAGTCGTCCTGCTCTGTTTCTAAACATCCTGCCGGCTGGTGGAATAATGAGCGGCTGATAAATATCGGGACATCGCACCAATCGGTCGGCTCTGTACCTGTGAAGGCGTTCATGAAGGTGGACAGGGATCTGTTGAGCATCTTGAAGAAAGGATCTCTGCAGGGGTATTTCTCTGATCCACACAGCACCGTGTGCTCCAGGATGTGCGGGACACCCGTACTGTCCATGGGGGTCGTCCTGAACTGGACACTGAACAGAGAGAGGGCAAACCTGTCAGCTGTATAAAAGGCTTTACTGAGACTGAGACACAGGACTTTCTTGAGGCTGACTAGTCAGCTAATCATTTAACTAGCCGACCTTAACAAAACACTTTCACTCATCCATACAGCAAAGTCATAAAATACATTTGAACTAACCTGAAGAGGTTATTAGAGTCATCTCTGGCAGCATGCAGATACTGAGCTCCGGTTTTGTCATGGCTCAACTTCACAGCTGTGAGGAACAAGTCAGGGACGGCAACCACCTGGGGGTGAAAGTGAAATGCTCATGTTTTTTTATGTGGTCAAGGTCCAGGCCCAGTCACTTCATTATGTCTGGCATCGGAGCTGTTCACAGGGAAGCCAATTTCATCACAATAGGAGGGAGTTATAACCATAAACAGAAAACTACTGTGACATATTACATAATTTATCCAAGAAAATAGTATATATAGAAAATAGAAAATAGTATCCTCTCTATTTTCTATTATTGCAGAGTCACTGCTGCTGGTCATGATGCATCCAGAAAGTGACCCTGCCTCTGTTTAGCGTATGTGTTAGTCATAGTGTCAATGTCAGCTGCCAGAGCTCAACATGAAGTGACATTAAATTTACCTCTTTGACTGTGAAGCCGTGTATCTTCTGCCCAGGTTGGTACTGAAGTGCCCTCTCTGTGGCCGAGGTGCTCTTCAGCCTCCATGTGTGCTGCTGTCCATTCAAACTGTACATTTAAACATAATGTACAACGTACGGTTAATTTGAACACTGTGTTACATCAGCTATTGCACCAGTTTTTGCCACATGTCGACAGACAAAAACAAAAACGCACACGTTCAAATATAATCGATAAGTGTTGTCATATTACTGAAGGTGAACTAAACAGATGAAAACACTGCTGTTATGATTCATTTGGACAGCTAGCTTAGCATCACGCTGACTTGCTTACCTTAGGTAGCGAAGTTTCTGGAGAACCGTGTTTGCTTGACGAAACATCGTTTCGTAACGGATTAACTTTTTAAATCTATGGCAACGGTTAAACTGTGTGGCCGTAACATTACACCACTTTTACGTTAGTGTCAATAATTTCACAATATTTGGCTCAGCATCCTGCCTTAGCGTCCTCTTTTGCCCACTGCTTCACAGATAACAGTTTTCCCACAGTGGACACGTTGGATTAGCAGCGCGCACGAAAAAGCCGCAGCACCTGCGCAGACATCAGATCTCACATCACGTCACACAGCGCAGCATTCCACTCATATGATTTAGAACTCTGTGACGACGAATAGAGCAATTCTTGGCACCGGCACGCACGCCGTCTACCCTCTAACATTCTCGTTTACAATTGGCCGAAATGCGGAAGTAGAGCGGATATGATTGGCTAAACCAGTATCGCTAAGGTTACCAAACCATGACGGGTACGGACGGATTGTCAAGGACACGAAATAGCTTAATTGTGGATCAAATTCAGTTTTGTTTCTCAAATGTTCACATTTCTTTTATTTTCGTATTCAAAATAAATTCATTCACATGTAATCTTATTTTATTTTTTCAGTTTTTATATGTGGTTTATTCAACTACCAGCAGATGCCGCTGTAACACCATATATTTAGTGAAAAAGTACAGTATTTCTGTGGACGATGTGTCTTAATACCTCATTTCTCCTCATTTCTATACTTTAACCCAAACCTTAAGGCTGAAAAATCCTCTTCAACCTGTCTCATCCTCTTCATCTTCGTTTTCTTTACTAATTAAGAGGATTTAATGAGTCAAATCATTATAGGATTATATCTTTTCACCTGGATGGTTTATTTTATCAGGTACGTTGAAATGTTTTGTGTATTCAGCATGTATTGTTTTTTGAAAAAACTTAGGAAAAACAACTACTGCAACCATGTAATATAATCCAGCAATACATTTTAGGATATTATATATATTACACACAAGAATATCATAAGAAAGTTATGGGGTTACCACAGAAGATTAAAAAAACTGCAATACCATACAATATTTTAAGCATGATGAAGTGAAAGTAGACATATTAAATATTCCATATAGGAATATTATAGTGATAATGTGCTGATTTTTCTGCACCATGTGATGGCCCCAGTAAGACTATGTGTGTGCTGTGGAAGAAAAAGTCACTAGTCTGCCTGTATTGACAGCAATGCTAGACTGACAATGTCTTTTTGTCAAGAATGTCTTTTGTGGCACCCACGGTCATTCACTGCATTTTCCCTGACAGCATGTGGGAGATTTTCCAATAGCATAAAGAGGAGTCCTTGGTGAGGAGGAGGAGGCAGGGCTTTGACAGAGCAGGAACGTCCTCCAACATGCTACACGGCTTCAATCTGACAGTGCATGTTCATTATCACTGACAACCTTGATCACACAAAGCAGCGTGCAGCAGATACACCGCACCAAATATTCATCTGCTCACAGCATTTCATCTTCCATTCAGTGCTAAAATCTCCTTTTTATTCTTCTTCGGATAAGTGAAAAAGTCTGCCTGAGCTGACATAATTTCACTGGATTCCAGTGAAATTTAGCTCATTTCTTGAAACAAGCACTCTTGATCATTTCAAGATGTTGTTACTCGCTCTTGAAACTAATTATTTCCATTTAGTAATTTAACCTAAATTTAACTAGTTTAGTCTCTGGGAATGTGTAGCCTTTTCTTTGGAGGCATCAATTGGCCGTTTTGGACATTGAATAATAAACTCAAGTGGTTAAATTAGGGGATGTAGGCCACCTCAAGTTATAATCCCTTTAATTGCCAAATACAACAATTTAATGTGACTTTGTACATTTGCCCAAGTCCAGTTTAGAGTTTCTGACACTTTACCTGAGTATTTCCATTTAGTGAAACTTTCTCCTCCTGCACTACATTTCAGAATTAAATCATCTATGGATTCAAAACCTTCTTCCACCCCCCATGCCTATGAAACCCTTTCAAAACCACATTGGGAATATATATTTATATATAAATCCACCGTGGTCAAACAGTTTTTCTTAGTTCCTGAAAAGTCGACGTTTTGCAGATGCGAGGTTTTCGCCCGACAGCGACGACACGGTGCGACAGGATGCTGAACACACACTGTGGACAGTAGAGTATACAGTATTTATCATTCTACACAGAGCCAGACAGACTGATACACAGTGATGGGTTGGTGTTGATGTGCTGTTCTGATCCACAGGATTTTCTGCAGGTCCAGACTGTCTAGACGCCAGTTCATCCAGGCTTATTCTATCTATCAGTGGCAGATAGGACACTAAACCCCGGCTTCTGAAGCTCTCCACACTGATTTTCAAGGTTTTCTTTTTATCAAGAGAACACAACATACTCACACTTTCACACATACCTACACATACACAAATCATATTACACATAAAAGCTCCATCTCAACAAGTCATTTAGTCTCATCTTCAGTGTCCAAACCTTCTTCGAAGAAGGTAAAAAAAAAAAATCTGACAGTGGGATGAGATAATCCCACTTGTTTCCAGTGCAGTTTCACTTGAATTTTTTTTGGGAACAAGTATAAATATGTTGAAGCAAGGCAGACTGAGGCAGATCAGCCCACTGGGATCAAGAAAATGACCTTGATTCTGGAAACAAGTTGATTAGCATTGGGAACAAGTGGGATTATCTCATCCCACTGGCAGATTATTGACCTTGTTGGAAGAAAAACAAGATTTGAACCCTGAAGATGACTTGGTAAGGTGGAGATTTTTAGAGTGCAGCTGGTGGTTAATACCTTCACAACATGCACTTATGAGAACCTAACATTGTCTTAACCTTAATCCCTCACTTAACTCTAATCTGAACCCTAATTGAACTACTCCATTGTAATCCTAATCTTATTTTAACCCTGAACCTGTGAAGCGAGGAATGGCCAAAATGTCCTTGCGTAGCAGAAGTATTCTTAAACCGAGGTCAAGCAGCCCACACACACACACACATACACACACACACACACTGGCCTTGTTTGGTGGACTTTATGATATACTTAATATGTCTCACATTTTATCTGTATGTGTGCTCTGTTCTCCTTAAAGCACTTGGAATAAACTCAACTCAACTCGCCCAGCCTGCATCTTTAATATTCAGACTATCCACCACCCACACACACACACACACACACACAGACACACACACACACACACACTGAGTCTGTTAATGTTAGGGATTCCAGACAACAGACCATATAAAAGGTGGTTGTTGCCTGCGGCAACCTGACCACCAGGAGGCTTTTACAGCGCCTGTTAGACACAGATAATGGAGGACCAGTGAGTGTATGTGTGTGTGTGTGTTTGTGTGTGTGTGTGTGTGTGATTGTCCAGATACTGAAGGACAAACCCCCAGGGGGCAGGACAAATGATGCATGTTTACGTGTGTGTGCACGTGCACATGGGCGCGTGTGAGCCGCCGCTGTCACTTTCATTAAAGAGACTTCCAGCGAGCGTTTGGTAACGCGAAACTCGGGTTTCGTTACATAAAGAGCGTTGTCAGGACGCAGGCGGAGGTCACACATTAAACCGTCATGTTGACAAAATCTCACTCCCTTCTGCAGGGGATGAACTGCGTCTCCACAGCAACCGCCTGATTCAAAACCCACACTGACAGAGGTGCATCTGAAGCTGCTGTAAAAACACCTGATCAACACACACCTGCGACCACAGCTCTTTTTCTGTAGCAATTACTTATCTTAGTTTTTAAACATAAATCTTTAACTGGGGCAAATCATTCCTAATACCACCACATAGTGCTGCTTTTAATTTCTTATTTGATTAGTTTTTTGTTTTTTGGTATTTTCAGCAGGAGGAGTAAAAACTGAGGTGTGTTCTGATTGGATCGCTCTGCTCTTACACGTGAAAGCAGATTTTAATCCCAAGTGAAACTTCTGGTTTGACAACTGGTTTGAAATCAGCTGATCGGCCTCTCTCTGTATAGAAAGGACTTCAGATTCTCACATGATGTTTTGATGTGATGACAATAGAAACCATTTCATCTGGAGCAAACCACCAGAAAATTTGCATATTTTAGTTTCCATGCACTCTGAAATGACATCAATAACACCAAAACAAGATCCGCTATGCTAAAAGACTGAATAAATACTCTTATTATGGAGAAACCTTTAATTTACGCCTGAAAACATGAGCGAGAAGAGTAAGAGGGAAGGAAGACAGGGAAGGAAAGAAGGAGAGAAGGAGGAAAGAGGGAATAAAAGAAGAGAAGGGAGGAAGAAAGAAAGAAGAAAGGAAGCGAAGAAAGGAATGAAGAGGTGTGGGATAGAATGAAAAAGACGTTCAAAACACCTACATATGTATAAAATCCCACATGTAATGAATCACGGATTGCTCTTGCTTTGTCAGATATGATATTTCTTATGGTTCATATGAGGTGTAAATCCACTGGATCAATAATGTATGAAAGTGTGTGTATGTGTGTGTGTGTGTGTGTGTGTGAGTATCAGGAGGGCTGTGGGATGTCTCATGTAGATGTATCAGCATTGATTCCTGTTCCTCTTCACAGGGGATTCACTGTAAATGTGCTGCCACTGGCAATCCTGTGACAGAGATAAGCTATGTTTGGTTTTACTGCAAAGCCCCGACCTTTCCTTCACGCGCTAACAAAGTCATAATAATCATGTGCTTTAACAATCACACAGAGGAAACAAGGACGTGCTGCAGCAATGAGGAAGGCATGACTTGGAGATCATTTTCATTACAACTTCTGCCTGATATGCCTCATTATAGTGCAAGCAATCAATGACATGCTTTGGCTGCTTTTGGGGTTGATTTTTGGAGTGTGTGTTGGAGAGCCAGAATCAGCAGGATGGAACGTGATGGGAAAACAGAGTCCAGATTGAAAAGTTAAAAGGCTGCGTACTGGTTTGTAGGGTTTTCAATGCTGCTGCCTTTAGAAGAGATTTTATTCATGTTTCACCATAAAATCTATATTTTTCACAGCAGCCATTTTGCAGGGCTCTAATCTGTATATTGTCTAAATGGTTTTCTTATGAGCATTTGGGGGAATATACAGACCATAACTCAAGAGATAAGGAAATGCAGGTTGGTGGATTAAATTTTGGGATTCTGGGATTATACTGCATTCTTGGAATTAGAAGGAAGTTGACTAAAATCACATTCTTATTTACCAACGCCAAATGACTGAAAATAAAATCTTTTTTGACCAGACGAAAGCAAATTGTTTTTAGCCATACTAGCTAAGGGCATTCCTATTTAGCCAGGCTAGCTGACAATAACACAATCTCCTTTAAAGGAATACTCTTTCGTTTTGGGCAATATCCTTTTTTTCCAATTTATCCAGAGGGAGACAAGATGTTTGATACCATTTTCACCTCTGTACATCCACTGATTCGGTTCTTACACGCAGAATTTCTTGTTAGCTTAGCATAAAGACTTTGAAGTCCACAGGAGTCATTAGCCTAGCTCTGTTAAAGTGAAAAAATAAATAAATAAATAAATAAACCTCACCGTCATGAAGGCTAATGACTCATGTAGACTTCAAGTCTTTATGCTAAGCTAACACAAAATGCTACCCATTGGAATCAAACCAGTGGACGTACAGAGGTGAAGATGGTATCAAACATCCTTTCTCCGTCTGGGCAAGTCTGAAAAAGGAATATTGCCCAAAACGTTGGAGTATTCTTTTAACCAAGCAAGAGCACATTTTCATTAAAGAGCACACGTTTTTATCAAACCATGCTAGGTGATGAATTCTTCTTCCTGAAGCAGACAATTAGATCAAGAAAAAAAAGCCTTATGAGTCCAGACAAGGTGACTAAAATGTATTGTAGTAATGTTGGAGAATATTTTGTCTATGACACCAGTTTCAAATTTATAACACTAACCGTCCCTGATGAAGTGAGTGTTCTGCTGAAGGGCACTTAGCAAGAGAAGACCCAGGTTTGATATTCTCATTCCACCAGAGAGACATACCTCATTGAGATAAACGTGCTCTCATTTACTCCGTCCAAATATTCCAAATATTCATTACTTTCTCTTCGTCCTGCTCACACCAACGCGGTAAATCGGAGGCAGATCATAATATTTCCCATTAGTCATGAATAAGCATGATATTCATAATCCTCATCTGCGCTCTCTATCATTTCCGCCCCCCTCTTTCTCGCAATTAGAGCTCTCAGCTATCAAAAAGAGACAAGCATCAAATTATTTTATAGTAGTGATAAATAATTATATTTATGATATTCACGGCCTCCATTCATCACTGTCCCTGAATCTCTCTCTCCGTCTCTCTCAAGCAGAGATCTCAGCTATCACACACAGGCACATTATCATATTATTTCATATTAGTCATCAATAATCATATTCATGTTATTCATAAGGCTCTTCACATTGCTCTCTCTCTCTCTCTCTCTCTCTCTCTCTCTCTCTCTCTCTCTCTCTCATAAGCGCTAGCGGACGTGTCAGCGTTAAGTATCGGGGATTTATCATTTTCACCTCCTCGCCTCTCTCTCTCTCTCTTTCTGTCTCTCATTCGTTCTCTCAACTGATTTCAGATGAATTCTCTCTGCTTTACTGGCATACAAATCAATAAAAATAATCAAATCAAAAAGTAAATAAACATGAATCACACGTTGACATATTAATAAATAAATAAAGATTGAAATTACTACTATTTCTACGTTTACTACTGCCAATATTACTACTACTACTAATAACGACAATTATGATACAAATTTCTAATAAACTAGGATATAACAATACAGAAGCACCTGTTCCACTTATATGAGTATGTGTGACATTGTGTGTGTGTGTGTGTGTGTGTGTGTGTGTGTGTGTGCTGCAGTACCGTTAAAGAAGGCATCTCTCTCCCTCTTTTCTGAAAGCAGTGGGCTGGTTTACCCAGTGGCACGAATTAATGACTCTCTCTCTCTCTCTCTCTCTCTCTCTCTCTCTGCCTCCCTCTCTCTGTCTCTCTCTCGTTCTGCTGAAAGATAAAGCACACTGGAG
>OMLF01002455.1:4789-17176 GCA_900302615.1 Holocentrus rufus | reverse complement strand
GCTATAGATATATATGATATAAAATATGATATACTGATATATGATATACTATATAATACAGTATATAGTATGTGCTGCACAATATAAATAAGAATAATAATGATAATAATCATGATAATAATAATAATAATCATAATAATAATACAGATACTTGTAAGCTATGAGAGTGCCAAGATATTGCTGTGTGCAAATTGCATGAAAGTGTAAAGTGTCCATTGCATTGTAGAATAAGTGTACTCTCCAGACTCTCCTTAGACTCTTTATACTGTTGTTATTTGGCTTCACCCACTGAAGTTCAACTCAACCAATGAGATTATTTCCGTTTCCAAAGCAGGACCACCTCCAACAAAAACACATAACTCCAGTGCACATAGCTGAACTAGTTCTGTGTTGTTCTTTCAGCTTCTATTATCCACAAAAACAGTACTGTAAAAAGTACTGTAGGCTACACTTCTTTTCATTTCCATGACTGGAGACAGTTACATTAACTGCCTCTCCAATCGTTTTAGATTTAAAGCTACAAGAGGTGAATCATTTCAATTATTGTCCTAAAGTACTCCTTTCATATTTATTCCTGCCACAAGTAAGTGTCCAACACATCCATTTGAATTCTGGAAAATGAAAATCAAGAGAGAGACAGTTAAGTTTCTCAGTTCTTTTACTTTTGGACATGTATTATACTCTGAAACTTCCGGAGGCTGAACAGATTCAGCTTGGTATCCACATTCACAGCTATGTACCAGTCTATATGATAAATACTGTATCATGTAGATCCACAGCAGCTTTGATAAGACATCTCATATTACATAGTTAACTTAAAAGATGGTTTGTGTTGTGGCCTGTAAAAGGACCTGATTTGCTCTGAACAACAGTAAGGAGACAGCACTTACTGATGTCAATGATGAGTTCAAAAATACCAGTGGTGCAGAGGCACCGCACTACGCAGCTCTTCACGCAGAACAATGCTCAGGACACCTTATACACAATGGCTTCTGTGTAGACATTCATTTGACAGACCCTTGACAACAGCTAAGGCTATGTTTACACCACAGGCCTTCATAGTCAATGCCAGTAACTGTTGGCTCTGGGATCTATATCCAATACCAATGTGACTTGACACTGACTTTTACCTGATGTGTGCAGAGTGGTAACAAAATAAAGATGTCTAATCTGATTTGTACCTATCTCTCTCACACTTTCCAACACATTTTGGTTTCAGCATGTTGTCTACCTTCCGGTATTGAAGGCGCATACCAACTTGAACAATCAATTAAGCCAGCTATTGGGCTTTGTTTTCATTGTTGTCTCTTTTTGTCCTTTCATGCTCATACTTCAACTCAACCATGGCTCGGCATGGCTCAGGAGGTAGAGTGGTCATCTGGTAACCGGTAGGTTCCTGGTTCGATCCCCGGCTCCTCCAGAGACCGTGTCGAAGTGTCCTTGAGCTAGACACTGAACCCCTAATTGCTTCTGATGAGCTGGTTGGCGACTTGCATGGCAGCCTCCGCCATCAGTGTGTGAATGGGTGAAGGTGAGGCAGATATTGTAAAGCGCTTTGGAAACAAGCGCGATATAAATGCAGTCAATTATTTTTTTTTTACTTGTTCAGCCATGCTGGTAAAGAGATGACAGTTGTCTCAGGTGAATTACATACGATTGACTTATTGTGATTGTCATGGCAACACTCACATGTAAAGATTTGAGCATTCAAATAGAAGTCACATGTTGGTTGGGATACAGTTTCATACCACATGTTCTAAAACCTCCACTGAGCTTTCTGCTGCTCACACCAGATTAGAAAAAAATGAGCTCTGTGTCATGTGAGGGGAAACAACATAACGAGGACACTTTCCATTGCGGAGTGAATGTAAAAGTTGTTTCTTTTCCCAAACACTGAAACAGGCCAAGAACTCAGTGAGGAACATCATGAGCCAGGATGGATATAGCCTCAGTGCATTAGCCATGCTCTGGATGGAAAGGAAGCTGGCCAAAGACATTGCAGACATCGGCAACAGAGTTACTGGAAAACAAAGTTTGACAGACGAGCAAAACTTATGCACAGAAAACAAGCCGACTGGCTGTTTACTGTTTATGACTGTTAATGAATGCCCAACTGGAATGAAAAGAAAGTTTATGAATGATGGTCATGCAAAATGCTCAATTTTTTTCCCCCTTGCTTCTTATTGGTCTTCTGCCTGTATAATTTTTCTCTCAACTTTCTTATTCACACTATTACTTGGGCATGCTGCAGGGAATTATTGGAACGCTTGCACATAACTTTGTACATAACTGCATCTTTGACATATTATAAATATAGCCTATTGTCTCGTTATTGCTGCAGTATTTTCAAATGTGTCATTAACGTAAAAGGCGCAAATTGCATTGTTTTGTCATATCTGAACACAAAATCACTGCCATTCAACCAATGCGGTACAATATTTTAACAGGGTCTGAGGATTTATCACAGTGACCACACATCTTGACACTCAGCCACTCATTGATTGTGCCCAGAAATTTAGTAGATACAAGCAGGTTTAAATGATATGCAGCGACTTCTTTGCTGTTCCCTCAAAGCTCCCTGCAGCAACAAATCATTCCACATGCGACTTGTGACCGCTACAGTGGTTTGATGTTACATTTAGGCGGGCAGCCTTCATGAATTAGGCCTACATGCACCCTGCCTCTCGGTCTCCTCCTCTCCGCCTTTCTCAGTATGCTATTGGTTAACATGAGGCAGGCACCGGGATGATGATGCCTGGGAAGGGGGGTAAACTCGGAGCGCACGTCTCCCCCGCTGCGCACACACGCACAGGAAAAGTGAAGTGAAGATGCTTCTTCCCTTTCGAGCAACACCCTGTTCATACCTGTCAGCACGCCGAACTGTCCCTTTCCCAGGTGTACGGGAGGAACTTGCGCAGCTCGCCGGCTCGTCCAGCGCGGAGGGAGGCGAGGGGAGGCAGGAGCGAGCCGGGCCAGCATCACTCCGATAGCGCATTCGTGGAGAGCGACGCGTCGGTATGGGTGCGCTGACAAAAGGACATTACCTTTCCATGGCGGGCCTCCTGATTCTTGTTTACTGCACAGTATTCGCAAGCTCCAAAGGTAAGAGCCACATCCATACACTTGCATGTCTGCATTGCCTGTCGTTTGGTGTTAAATGCTGTTGCTCGGCTTGTCAAAGAAGCATTCTTCTTGTGTGCCATCTTCTTGGTTACGCACCAGTTGTCACGTTTTTTTTTAACCACCTCTGTAATGAAAGAGTTCTGTTTCTTGGGGTAGTAAAGATAAAGCCGCGTGCCTACTTTACATTTTTAATGAGGGTTTTTGCCTCACCTTTGTACTTCTAGTGACTGTTAACAGATTTGAGCTCTCTCGTTTCCAATGCGCGGCGAAGCTCCTGAAATTGATTCATCAAGCCAAAGCTAATATTGTCAAATTCTAAGACTATTTATCGGGTCTCGGACTCCTGCGTTGAATCCCGCAAATCAATGCAAATGCCCACCATTCACACTCAACTCTGACAAGGTTTAACGAATCCTTCATGACTGCGCGGTTTCAGTGAGAGTGGCCGAGAATACAGGCACGGCTGTGCAACAGGCATGTCACCGCGGTTTTCTTGGGAGTTACTGGGCTGAATCTAGGAATGCATGCTTTCATTTAAAGCGAGTCACCCTCGGATGGCATGAACTGGATGCAGTGTCACGACAAAGGGCAGGGTGTTTGTGCGTCGGGGACACACCAGGGGCACAGGCACGGGCATTGTGGGAGATTAGAGCACAAAATATAAAGGGCACTCAGCCACTGACGCACCTATACCGATTTTGGGTAGCAGGCAGGGAACTATTCTCTGAAAGCACTTTTGATATTTCGATTAATGCTATAATTTGATAAAGGTAAATGAAATAAGAAAAAGATACAGTTAAATGAATGGGGGGTGGGGGTTGGAGGGGGGGTCCTTATATTATGGCCGTCAGCTATGGCAAGGTGTGGAGCTTGTCATACCTTTGCCTATAAGGGAGTGCCAGTCAGTTTGATCTGCAGGGGTTTATAATGAAGAGCCAAAATGCCAGAAATGTACTTGAAAGCCATGTCTGAGCATAAATTCTCACTAGAGGAACATTCAGGGCCAATGTTCCCTCTAAACTGACCGTTTGGTGACCACTGACAAATAATTTGTCAGCCTGAGCAAATAATAATATCCAGTCAGCCATCAGTCATCACTCTGCTTGGACACCAACACATTTATATCAGCAGGTTTTTAAGTTTTGTCAGCAAATGACACTAGATGCAGCCTAGCTTAAGTGAACTGAAGCTGGCCATATGCCTGGGACTCACCTAGGATGAGCTGTGAAACACATAGTATGTTTGAACTCCGCTGAAAGATGTGTAGCTTTTAATCATCATGTATTTAATGACTATAATCATGTCACTGGAAAATCCTTCACCATTCTCTCACAACTCCATACCACAAACAGGCTGCCTATAATCAAGGCTGTGGCATGGACCAGGTCCTTGTTACCATTTTCCCCCCATTGGACGCACCCCTCTACACTCACACTCTGTGGGCCAAGGTGCCGAGCTGAGTGCAGTAATAGATTGAGGTCACAGCATCACAGCTCCATTGACCACTGCAGCCACTGAACCTTTATGCAAACTGCTTTTTGAATATTTTCAGGGCAATGACTTTCCTGCTTGATTGGTTATTTTTGTGGAAGTTCAATTGATGAAGTGCAAGGAAGCGCGAGGAATTGCAACACTGCTAGGTAAATGTCGCAGGATTTTATCTGCAACATGCAGCTCGATGTGACTTTGCAGCGAAGATGCATGTTATTACTGGTCAGTATGTAATGCCTTTTATTTCATGCCAGGGTGGAGGAGGTGTAATGCAGTAAAAATGCAAGGAAAAAGACAAGAGAGTAATGAAAGCATATGGTAAGAAAACAACAAAACATTGGGGCACAGGTCAAAATTGCTTATGTAACTGACTGTATAAGTACAAAGTGTGCAAGATATGCAGCTAGACTGTAGATAAAACCTTATCACATAAGCAGACAAACAAATTTGCTCAAAGTTAGTAAATAAGCTGGTTATTAAACAGTTTTTATGTTTACATAATAGCATAATTGATACAGGCAGCTAGAAGCTGCATATTGATGGCCTCAAATTGCAACAAGAGATAACCGTTTGAAGTACCCAGAAATCCTATGCAGTGTGATGTCACACAGTGCACACAGAGCTCGCTCCTGTTTGCCAACCTGGCTGGTCCGAAATGCTTTAGAGCACAGGGACAAAATCCAACGTTGGTGGGTCCAGTTTTCTCTGGATGGAGCGCTCAGTGATGTTTAGCCTGCCCTTCGGATTTATCCCTAAAATTTTGATTTGTTATACTTGACATCAGTATTTTATCAGGGTAAATATGGAGAATGTCTCAATCAATCAGTGGAGATGGGATCTCCTCACCCCTCTTCAGATTTAAGCTGCTAAGACAGGTGTATTTTTGAATGGGAAACCTCAGCTGTTGCAGCTTTACAGGAGTCAAAGTGACATCTTGTGTCCCTCACATACTGTAAAACAATTTCCTCGCTGCCTCTGTGTGGCACGTCTGTCTCAGAGGCCATAAGTGTAAGGACAGGTGTCACATGGACGTTGCCCCTGCAAGGCTGACTATATGAACTAAACTGCAGAACCGCAGTAGCCTGGCTGCAGTGGGACTCCACGCTGCTAGCTAGCACTCACCAAGATTTAAGCTCTTAAGGATCAATAGTAATGTTCACAGGTCCCTTCGCTGGGAATAAGAATCACGCGAGGGGTCATGAACTGAGGGCTTCTCCCCGCGCAACATGGCCTATGAGGAAGCACGGCAGCCCAGGGGAAACTTTAAAAGGCTTTTTCCAGGGGTACCACTTTGCACATGTGGCGCAGCCGCAGATGCGAAACAAACGCCACGCTTGAAATAAAGACATTTCAGGAGGAGTGCTTTAAGTGGTGATTTTTTTAATGCTTGTTCTTACCAGGGATCAACTCTTGCCATGTATTTCTTTGGAATTGAAGAGCTACTCAGAGATGGAACAAAGCTGACTGTTTGCACTGATATTTAATAGCTCTTACAACCCGAGGCGTGATGGGGCTGTTGTTGATTTCATGTGACATGAGGACATGATAATTTATTTGTGATTAATCTGTGTGATGGGTGAGGAAGGTGTGAATGGCTTAAGAAAAATAATGAGGAAGGGGGATTAGCTGATGTTTGATAAAGGAATGCTGAGGTCACTCATTTGCCAGTAATTTAACATGCTCTGTTCTAAGTTTTCTTAATTCTATATATAAATATGAGATTAGTACACAGAGCTGCTAATGTCTTATCTGCTGGAAGGAGCGGGGGTTGTCCATTTCGTGCAGACACATGCTGAGGCTGCTTGCGGTCATCACAGCTGATAAACACGAGCAGCGAACGGCGTCCTCCAACTTCACAGATGCACAATCGTGTCGACGCCGGCTAAAGCAAGCGCCGCCACATGGCGTGTGATGCGGCGCATCTCTGTTTCCTGTCGGCGCAACCTCGTTTGACATGCGGGCTCATCAAATCTCTCCGGGCTTTGGGTTCACCCTTGACCTTACGCTGCAGATTGTGCTTCTCCATTCTTCAACTTTTGCAACAACAAAAATACAGCAGTAGAGTAGAAAAGATGCTCAAATACTGTGACCGCTTTTGTTTTCTTGAAAAACAGAAAATTCTCAAGGTTTGTATTTTTTTTTTTGCTGTGTACAGGGCTTTCATGAAAACAGACAAAGGTCAAATCTGTTATTTTCCCTGCGAGAAAGTAAGGGTCTCTTATATTTTCCCTGCCATCCCGGAATGAATCATCACAGCCAGGCTGCAGTGGGTGACAACGTGCGCAGTTCAGTGCCCAGATTTACATTTAAATGAAACCAAATGGCTGTACATTCAAAAGTGATATACAGTAATGATGATGGTAATAAAAGCAAAGTCCTCTTTCATACTGGACTGGCTCCTACTTGGGATTGCTGTCATTTAAGGGACTGCAGGTATATTTTATGAGTTATGTCTTTGGCTATGTCAAGACTATTACCTACACATTTCAATGAGTGAATATGTGTGCTGCCTCAGGTGCTTAGGGTAGTCAGCAATTGGTCCTGAAACTCATTGGTTCTCCCTGTCCACCATGTGGCTGTATGTTACTTAGACTGTCATTCAGCTTAGTACCTGTCCCTTTAGGTTTCACACTGTGGATTTTGGGGTTAACAGAGGGCCGGCAAACCATTAAATTAAAGGTGTAAATATAATCATAATAATCATACAATCAATAGTATTTCTTTGCCTGATTTAGAAAATCTTGCAACACTGGTTTGCACAGAAATTGGGTCAAGGAAACGCCATCAATGGACACTTTGATAGCTGAGATATTTCAAATTCAAAACAGCTGCTTTCTAGTGTTAGCATAATAAATTAAGACATCTTACAATCGCAATTACTGATATTTCAGTGAACTGTGTTCCCTTTCTTTCTTTCACTCTGAGCTTTGCCATTTTCTTTATTTTTTATAAGAAGGAACTACTCGGGGTTGTTATTTTGAATTCCTCAGAAAGCGCTTGAGTCATGATGGGCTAATCTGTTCTCAATGAATGGCGAAGCTTTCATCCACTTAATCTGAGGGGACGGCAATCAGGACAGGGTGAGAAGGCCCACTCAGTCACAGTGCTAAATCATGTACAAAGCTGCAGATACCATTCATCCATCTCAGTCAGTAGATTCAATCAGTTGTGGTCTTAGACCCACACATCTTCATTCCACAGCCCTGTCTAAACTGTAGCCCCGGTAGGACTTGTTTTGAATATAGCAATTGTAGCATGAGCCACGATACATGTAGAAACAGCTTTTGTCAAGAATAGATATTTGTTTTTCCACACCCGAATAAATACCCCTTAAGGGTGAAAAACACATTGGATTTAAATATGATAAAACAGTTTCTTCAATGTGCACACTAATTTGTAGACAATGGATTCTTTGTTGTATAGCAGTGGCAAAAAAAAAAAATTGTTCAGCAAGATAGAAAAGAAAAAAAAAAGAATTGGGGACAAAATATATTGACATTTCTATTCAGAATTACATTGCATTTCAGGCAGTAGCTGATGCTTTTATCCTGAGCAACTTACAGTAAATGCAACATTGTTTACATGCAGCCAATAATAAGGAGTGCAAGGGTCAAAACAACAACACCCAGGCAATAGGAGTAATAGACATTGTATTGTACATATTCGGACAATATTCATGCGTCATCAATAATAAAGAAGCACCATGTACAGTAATAACGACCGAGTAGAAAAAGTTTCTTTCTGTGTCTACATGGGCAATAAGTTGTTTGTTCATGATTTTCCCTGGTCCTCTTAACACATAATAATGATAAAGTGAGATAAACAACTACCTAGATAATACAGAATGTGGGTTTTAATATTCATAGCTGAGGCTGCTCAGTGTCATCCTCACAAATTTCTACATGTGCTCTTTACAAAAACACATGTATTTACTGCTCGAAAGCGTAATTAATCCCACTTTACTGAGGAGCAATTACTCTCAAGCATCAGTGTAAGTAAAACATGGTCTTTATTAAAAAGCGCCGTTAACGCTTGTTTTTCACATTCGCTTTGGCTTGGCTGCAGAGGAAATTCTGGCACTACATTGGTGTGATAATATACTCCAAATTTAGAGGTGTCAGGTTGTGCGGGCTCCATGAACTTTTTCATATCAGTGTTTACAGATGGTGTGCACCAGATGAGCTTTTTACAAGCCTTCTTTATGATAGAATCCTATTTAGCGAATCTCCAAGCAGCCATAAGACCTATTGGGGATGTGCGCGCAGGTACAAACACACACACACACACACACACCGACTCACACAGTAATTAGAAAATCAACGCAGCCCCACGTATAAACATCGTTGGGCATATTTGATAGTATCTGGGTGGAAGCCTCTATATTGCCTCAGCGATGTCAGATGAAAGGCAAAGGCTCATCTCTCATCAAGTCAGATTGAATTCAATAGTGTTATCGAAAAACATGTCCCACTGATGTATGGGTCATGGCTGCAACTTGTGTCGGATGATCTCAAGCAAATGGTCTTTTGATTGACTGGAGTTGCTCCGTAAATCTCCCCTCTCTCACCCAATGAAACTTCAGTCAGGGTGCGACATTATTCAGTATATATTGCACTGCGTTGGCAGGTTTGAACTGGATAACCTGCAAACACAGCGCATCTTTTGTTTTCCCTCTTACACTTTCTATATCCCTGCTGTGTTCCATGTAAAAAGAAAACAGCTTGCATTCACAAAATAGGTTGATGTGAGCGTACGCACATCTGGTTAACTGATGAAATGTTAAATTAGGCCAATATAGAGCATAGTAAATGAGAAACGAGCGGAGAGCGAGACTTCATTTAGGTGACAAAGGACAACGACAGTAACCATGGAGAAGCTCCAGCAACGTGGGTTGGCTCCAGTGAAAGCCCAGCACTTGTGTAAAACCCTCAATCGATCAAGGGTATTTTTCTTCCACACCTGATGTATGGCCTTTGATATGCCAGCGCTGATGGTTCGCCGCTGTTTCTTTACCCACTTTCATGGCCTTGGGTCAGCTGTTCAAACATGTCCTCTGTTGATCCATGGCGCAGCAGCAAGCCTACTGGGACAGAACAGTGCTGAAGGACAAGTTGTGATGAATGGACTGCCGAGCGCCAGTCTCAGCTCTCTGTGTCCTGTCCTGCCTGGAGGACCTCACGGTCTCGCTGGTGGACGCATGTTAGTCATTGGACCACAGCGATTTTGACCGCGAGTGTCGAGAGACACAAGGTGCCACAGAAAAGGCAAGGGAAAGAGTTTAATAGTAGGCCATTATTTTAACAGATGTTGCTAGTACGCCGATACTTGGCTTTTAATAAATATTGGATATTGGGCAGTAAGTGTTGTCTGCCTTTGATATGATAGAGGCTCCTCAATGACCACAGCTACAAAAAACAGCCTGTAAAACCACCAGTGAAATAATGTTTTATGTACATTATATCTTCATTTAAAGCCCAGAGTTTCCCCTACCATTAAACAGCTATGATGGGTCACCCTGCCTTTAGAGAGCTTCAAACCCCACCAAAACAATATCATTGTATCATCAATATCATCAGTGTAGAGTTTTTTTTTTATCCTACGATGGCCTAAAAGCTGCCTCAGGCTTTTAGGCCATCCTTTAAAGTGATGTAACGATGAGTACTTGTCAAATTCGAAGAATGTCGGCACAAAATACCTGCTCTTAGTGACTTCAGTCTAAAAATATTTGTACAGGTCGTCAAAAACCCATCAGTAGAACTCTAGCTGGAAGTGTAGCTCAAGACAATTCTTGAAGAGTTCGTCTACTTGTCTGATTGCACGGAATTTTTATTGGCGAGGGAGACGAGATGACACGTAACAAGGCCCGATCTCACTTAAGCTACCTTTTTTAAACAGTGCTGAATGTAGCATTTTAACATAAATCATCACCACATTCAA
Source organism: Holocentrus rufus (assembly GCA_900302615.1). Taxonomy (NCBI): domain Eukaryota; kingdom Metazoa; phylum Chordata; class Actinopteri; order Holocentriformes; family Holocentridae; genus Holocentrus; species Holocentrus rufus. The sequence continues at coordinate 6,625 of OMLF01002455.1, read as the reverse complement.
TCTGAGGCATTAGTATAATTAGTGTTAACAAACGAGACCGTCATCAAAAAGACTGGCAGCCTCCACTGGCCTTGGCATTGCATTTGGTGTAGCATGCCACTGGGTTTAGTTTTGGAAATTTGCCAGATTGCTTTACAGCACAAGTTAGGATGAGGAGCGTTCTGTTCTTCTAGCACAAATGGAGCTAAAGCCTTCAGTTTTGTAGTAATGGCAGATGGTGGAAAGAGTGAAAGGCAGATGGAAAAATCACTTCCAACATGTTTATCCTCGTCGCCAAAGCCAAAAACACCAGCGAGGGGGAGGAGGGGGCAGAAAGCAGTGGGTTTAGGGGAAATGTGGACTTCATTTTGAGGAACACCAGCAGTAATAATGCAACAGCTCCCAACCATTGCCTCACTGAATCACGATAATTAAATCAAGCTATCACAATGATATATATTTTGTTAGAAATGCTGCATATAGCATCTTTAATCTGATTTTAGCTAGCCCGCAGGTTTGTTTTCCCCCTGAAAGGCACCTTCCTGACTGCTTCCCCCTGTTTCGTGATCAATCTGTTTTTGGCAACCTGTTCCCTCTCTAGCCACATGAGCCGCCGCCTTTCCCATCTGAAATCACTCACTGTAAGTATCAACCCGGATTGACAAATGATCAGAAATGGCCTGGCTACACCGAAAACGGAGGGTAATATGAAAATACATTGAAAGTCTGTCACTGGAGCAGAGACATCAGGAATCAGTTAATAGTGAGCAGTGATGGGTTTCAGCATATTTCAAGGTGGGGATTCTGGACAAGAAAATGAGCTAACCATGACTTGACAATGCCAGACAGCTGCTGTTATCTCTGTTGGAAGGTGATGCAACACCTGACATGTGTTGCCTTGCCTCTCCCACCACCCCTTTCAGTGTTTTTTTTTTCTTTTTTCGTCTTATTCATCGGTGACTAATGCATTAGTCTGTTAGTGCTACCATATTAGAACTGCCTTTTTTTCCGACTTGTTTTAGTGAGCATTGAGTTTGATGGGGTGAACAGTGGACACCAGACCATTTCATTGGTTCTCTGCTGACTTGAGAGGTCCCGACAGACCGGCTTGTGACCCAGTGAAGCATTTCGAGTATGAATATTGCATTGTACTCCTCTACGCTTTGTCTTGACGGGCAGCGGCTGAGTAAATGTTCAGTTCCTTATGTGCCTAAGGCATCCTCCTACTGCCTCCCTTTCATGCTTGAAATTTTCCTATTGAAAGTCATTTTGGCTTTTGATACAATCTCGGAGTTCTTTGGGGTCAGCACCACTGCGGATTACTCAACTCTCCCATGTAAACTAACATGTATTCATCTCAACCTTGTGGGCCATGTTGCAGCTTTACTTGATTTGCTCCGACTTGTGCCCACATGATGTACTGGAAAATGGTGCCTTTTGTTTTTCAAGTTTTTTTTTTTGCATTAACACCCGTCTGAATTAACAGCCATTACAAAACAGTGTGGCTTGGCGTGATTGGTGCGCTGTATCATTGACATGAAGCTGCTTGCTTGTTCGAGAACATCTCATGTCAGCCGCTGGTGTCTTTGTGATTTAGCATGGCACATCCTGTAGTTCATGACCTGACCTGAAATGCCATACAGACAAACGCTGTCCAAAGATATTCTGTTGCTAATTGGGTGATCAACAGTAATCAGTGTTAGTCAGTGATGACAGCCACTTCTCCCTGACTTTCATTAAGTACCTGAAAGCATTGTTTAAAAAGGCTTGCTTTTGACATGCTAGGTTTGCAGAGAACATGTTTCTTTTTTAATTTTTTAAATTTTTATTTTTTTATTTTTTTTTAATTTAATTTAA